>JBCJKH010028852.1:0-88399 GCA_039877255.1 Loriculus beryllinus | reverse complement strand
GAGGCACTGGAATGGGTTGCCCAAGGAAGTTGTGAGTGCTCCATCCCTGGCAGTGTTCAAGGCCAGGTTGGATGAAGACTTGGGAGGCATGGTTTAGTGTGGGGTGTCCCTGTTTATGGCAGGGGGTTGGAACCTTTCTTATTTACAAACTAAAGACATGCCACATGCATACTTTTAGAAGTGCTCTTCAAGTCATACAAGAAGGCAGGAAGCAGTTAACTTTGTAGAACTGCTTGTTTTTCTTGCCACCAGGACAGCTGTAACCCAGAGGCTGAAACGCATCAAGGCCTGACAGCTTTACCTTTCTGTGGCGGTCCGTGTCGCGTGATTTCTCCCGCAGCCAGTCAATGGTGTGGAAATCTTCATAAGTTCCAACATCGGGGAAAGGCTCATCCAGAAAATCCATCAGGTTGCCAGAACCATTCATGTCTCCTGCATTGACCATATTAAGGTCTGTATTGAGAAAGAAATACAAGTATGTCAGTAAGTTCATTCAGCTTTGCCAGATCTTTCAGACCCAAGTTCTCCAAATACCTCCACAAACCACAGGTCAAGAGAGCCGGAGTCAACAGTCCTGGTGAGCACTTACTGAAATCCATGCATTGCCACTAGAAAAAGTGTTTTGCTGAAGACTACTCCAGTAGCTGAGCAAATCCTAAAAAGCACACACAAAAATCACAGGATCCAAGTGCAGGAGTATCAGCTTTCCTGAAAGCAGAGCCCCAAACCCCAGAGTGGTTCTGGGCTTCTTCTGCCCACCCTCACCCCATGCTGGAGGAAGTGCCCTTCCTGCAGGGAGATCACCAAGTAGACAAGCCCACCATCTCAGAAAACAAATACAGTAGAATTCACCATTCATCATGAACTGCAGGTTTTACATGGCAACATTAGTCATAGCACTGTGGTGCTGTCTAGTTTTGCATGCTCAAAGCTTCCTGCTCTCTTCCACTTTCCTTCCACTGCTCAGAAGGCAAAGCTCAATATATTAATAATATATATAATAAGATATTAAAACAGAGAAACACAGATGCCCATTGTTCTGCAGCCCTGGAAACTAATACCTCATTCATGCAGTCCACATAAGAAAGCATGAAGAAGTTAGCTCATAATCAGTGTATCTCTTTCCCACAGCAAGCTCAGCAACATCTGGCTGGGTGCAAAAATTACTGTTATTTCCTTTAAAGGTCAGGTCCCAAAGTAGTCACTAATGACAAGCTGACATAATTCCCAATGAGAAGAGCCCTTAGTAGCATGAGAAACTATTAAATGAAGTAGCTTAGGCAGACAGGGTTGGATCCATCTAACTTTGGCCATCTGAACATTTGGTATTTGGACTGTAAGAACAACCTTTGCTGCATCTAGAGACAAAGATGTGCGTAAGGGCGTGTGGCAGGAGAGTGCCTGCTCCTTCAAAGGTAAGGTCTAGGACCTTTTCCAATGTAACAAGGGGTAAGAAGCAGAAAGAGAAACCTGAATAAGAACATACAGGAACACAAATTTGACGCAAGTAATGAGGGAGATAGAGATGGGAACCAAAGCTGGTCAGTCACACTCACTGATGATGGCACATGGCCATGTGAGAATGTCTATTCCAGCAAGGTTGTCTGTGAACCTTGTCAGTTGGGAAACTGTGGGAAAACCAGGGAAAACTGGAAACAAAACACAGAGACACAGACCTACAAAGCAAGCATGGAGACCATGACAAGAAACAAACCTCACCACTCACACCAACTGAAGAGCTATTAATGATGCATGTGCCTATAGGATACATTCTCAGGTTTGCTATTGGTTGAACCTTCACATGAGAAAGTGGCAGCTGTGTCCCCCAGTGTGGTCAGAGACCCAGGTCCATGGTGTGGACAGGCTCTGGACAGGAACAATAGCTGGGCAGGAGGATCCTGGGCTGGAGGAAGCAGCTGTGCACTTCTACATCACTTAAAGTGTTGCTCTAGAAAGTGATTAATGCCATCCATCATAATATAGGTGCTTGGGAAAGGGAGTTTTCCAGAGAGTACCTAGGTTTGTAACCTGAAATGGCAAGCCGAAAAAACCCCAGCTAACAGGGGATTGTAAGAAATAAGAAAAAAGAAAAAAAAAAAAGAAAAAAATGGAAAGCACATGAAAACATACATATAAAAAAAGTATGAGGACAAGTACATGCTTCAGAGGGTTTATATAACTGACCCTGCAGAGCTTGTAGGTCCTTGACAGACACAAGGTAACTTTTGCACATCATTGATGAGGCTAGCACAGTACTAATGACTACTGTAAGTATGGAAACAGGGATTTCATGAGTAAAGAATTTGGATCTTTGAATCTGTGAGGAAACTTCCCAATTCTATAACTGGAGGAGGCAGATAAGCTTTTAACCAACTGTCCATACATTCTGCTGTTCTTCTTGGCCCCCTTTATTTACTGCCATTTCCCCCCTCTTCTATCCATTCTCAACTGCTTACTTGAATCCTTTCCATTTATTTTTTTTCCCTGGTGGGGATTTTAGGAATATAACAAGCGTGACTACTCAGCTTTGTCATGTCTGTTCTTTGCACTCCACCAGCTAGGACTTTTCAGATGACACAAGATAATGTGCTTGCATAAGCAGCCAAGGAAAGCATTCTTATAGGCAACCAGCAGGGCACCATTATAATGCTCTAGAAGCCCTTTCAAGTGAGGAAATCAAGTAATCTCCAAGCATCATGGTGTGTTTGTCTCAAAGAGAATCAAGCAAAGGAGTTGCAGCCCAGGGAAGGAAACCAAATGCAGAGCAGGTGTCCCAGGCAGTGCTGCTGAGCACAAGTTAGCTGCCACAGGATTGAGGCAATTTAAAAAACACCAGTTTAGAGGAGTGACAATTGAGAATAGCAGCACTTCGGTGAACAGATGAGAGCAGGCTCCTACACATGCTAAGGAAAATGAGAGTCTGAAGGTGGGATGCTGTGGCTGACACTAGGGAGCTGAAGTTGCAAGTGGATCTTGAGTTCGGTGTCTTGTAAACCACGACCAGGGACTGGAATGGGAAGCTGAAATGAGATGAAAGGATTAGACCATGCTATTATTTTGTAACGCTGTGACATTTTGCAGATCATTTACTTCATCCCACTCTTCCCATACAGCAAAGAAGGACCTGTAAAGAACATGTAGTTCAGACTGCTTGCCTGCACGATGCAGCCGCCTGCTACAGAAACAAACCTCTGGGAACTCTTGTGCTGAAAGTGTTGGCAGATTTTCCTTAATACTACAAGAAAATTACCCAACATGTGAGTTATATCATATAAAAAATAGCTTTTTAAGTATGCTGTCGATGCCCAGCACATGACAGTATTGTGATGGATAATACCAGGCCAGACCACAAGTATGTAGGATAATTATAATCTCAGTCTGAATCTACCCCAAAAATACGTGCTACACAACATGTCCAGGGAGAGAAAACTGTGCTAGAGACCACAGGACCATGGAAGACTAAGAAAACAAACACACTTTGAACTCTAGGTAGCTCACCAATACATGGGAACTGCAGTTAGCTGGATGGTTATCAGCCTTAAAGGTCACTTCAGGTACTACCCTTCTGAAAGGAAGATGTGATATCAGATTATGCAGAAGCCAATTCTAGTAAATAAAACCTAGCTACAGCGCTTTTGAACTGAGTACTACAGAGTTCCTATCTACATCCTCGCACCAAGTGCCTTAAGTATCACTTTCTATTCTGCAATTATTTATCTCCCTTTACTTTGGCATCTGAAGTCATCTCCAAAGTTCATTTCAGGATAAACTGACCTGACCTCTTTCTTAGAGATGCTTGCAGAGATGTTTCCAGTTACACCAGCAGAACTGATGCCTTTACACAAATAACTCAGTTGCAGATATTTTAATTTAATATACATAGGTTAAGGGCAAATTAATTTCACCCAAAGAAGTGTACTTCAGCAATCCACTCCGATGATGGCGAGAGTATGAGCATTTGTGGTGCCAACTGTCTCATCTATGCTCAGAAATCTGACTCTGGACACTAAAATCTAGACTCCTTTCACAGCAGATAAGGAAATAAACTGTTCACATGCAATTTACTGATGCGTTTCAAATACTTACATTAGAATGAGATACACTCTTTCTCACGAGTGCCAGTTTCTGCTTACTAATTACAAGGAGATACCAGAGGTAGACATCCATGTCTCCTCAAAGGAGTTCAACAAAACCAATTCAAAAGAAAACATTGCAATACCATTACATGCAGAATTGGTAACAAATGCAACTCATAGTCATGCCTAACACCTGAGTATCTAAGAGATTTGGATAATGACAACCTTATTTACACAGACAGGTGTTGAATCTTGCTGAGTAAGAGTTTGACATATATATTTTGTCCCTTTGTCATTCTATGTCTTAGATGTCCTTGCTGTCCTTTCCACTACTTTTCCAGATGCTGATGCAACACAATTTGTGCAAGGGCAAACATTTCCTGCTTAGCTCCCCATTCTTCTCCTAATAATTCCTGGCATTCCATCAGCTTTTCCTTGGGCAGACATCCAACATTTTCACTGAGCAGTCTGCTATGACTCCCGGCTATGCTCCATAAGAGGAAGCGGCCAGTTTGGAGCCCATTATTCTGTGGTCCCTAAGGGACATTTTCCATATTGCTTTAATGACTTTGAATTACATCTGCCATTTTATTCCCTGCGATACAGTAGAGAGCCTTCCCCAGCTCCTAACAGTGAGATCTCATTTTTACTGACTAGCTTAATATATCTACAAATATTTTTGTCAATGTTCTGCCTTAATAATTGTAAACAGGTTCTTGTTGGAAACTGAAAAAGGAAACAAATCTGACTATGTTATCTCCTCAATTCAGAGGGTTCTGGTTAGCAGATTTCTCTGGAATTAGACCTATGTCAGACTATTGCAGTCCTGTAGACGGAACAAGGTCTTGTCACGGAGCAATTTACAAACTGAGAGAGGTAACAGAGCCAGACTGGCAATTGTGCCTCTTGATAGACTTTTCTGGCTGCCACATAACCCTACATACCATCCAGAAACCTTGGGCCAGGTCAACCTGACGTTCAGTCCCTGATCTCTGAGCCATGCTCAGTGGAGGTGAGTGTCAAAAGAGCAAGTCTATAGCCCATGAAGCTTGATGGGTTTTATATAGCTTGGCTATATAAAGCCAGATAATTATTAATTAAGGAATCACTGAAGCCTCCTATGTACAGAAAGTGAATAAGAGGTTAGTGGAAACAACTTACAGAAGCCAGGGTGTGAACATAGCTTGCTGCCAGACAGGCTGGGATACTCTAGCAAGTACAGCAGGTGCTGCATTGACTGCAGATCTTTTCTGTTACATTTACTCACTTTGGGTTATTTTGAAAGAACCAAAAGTAGTAGCATTATCATGTTTAAGGCCATGGGGATTTTTTGCAGGTCTCTCAGTGAGTAAATCCATCATGTGATTGGGACCAGCTGTATGATACACTGCAGCTTGGAGTGAGGTATTGTAGAAAAGCAATAAATAACTTTTACAATGGAAACACTGAGAATCTTTCAGCTTTATAGCACTGTTATAGTGTGTGCTAATGCAAAAGCCACAGCTTGAGTAGCTCTGCCGGTGAACTGACATTCTAGGTATTATGTTGACTGACTGATAGGATCTGAAATGTGTTTGACATGGCAAGCACAGACCAAAACATCCCCTGGTTCAAAAGAAGCTGAAAAGTATACCGATGGGAAACAACTAGTTGAACAGTCATCAAAGGAAAAGTTTTGGCTCTCGTCAATTGCTAGTAGACATGCTAGTTCCATGCTACGCTCTCCTCATCCTGTTTTCTGTTTTAATTGGACACATTGCACTGAGGCAGGCAGTATAGTTTTTAATGCAATTCCAGCAAGTTTCAAGTTTCTTTCAACAGATCACAGTTACCGAATTACCTCAACACTTCAAATGCTTCTAGCAGATGAACATTCACCTACATGCTTTCATATGTATGCTGCTTTCTTTGAAGACAGCAGTGGGTGGGTTGCTCTGTGAAACATAATGGTCAGAGGCAGCAAAGCATACCTCTGCAGTGACCCCTCTGCTGCACCATAAGGAAAAAGTGAACTTGACAACAGGCTGCGGGAAGAAAGCAGAAGCCTAAAGCCAGTTGCAAGTTCCTCAGTTCACATTTGTTTGGAGTGATTTTTCCATGGCATCTGAAGTATCGCCTGTTCCATCTTTCCACATGTGGTGCGAGGTAGGCAACACACAAAAGCAGAATACAGTGCATCTCAGGACTTTTCTATGCTCTGGTACCAGTATACATACAATGATAAAATAGGGGAGATCCTAGTACAGACACAATGCTTTTGAAGTGATTCATGGTCATTTCAATCCTGCCTCCATCAGAGTTGAGCATGCCACTGATCTGAATGGTTGGTCAGATTAGCTGTGCTCATATGGCATGATGTAACAGCAGATACTGCACAAACACAGGAGCATGGGGTGGGGGCTGTGCAAATCCCTGGGATTTGTTTTCCATATAGTACCCATTAATGAACAAAGCAATCTACTGGTTTACATTATAATTTATGATAATCACAAGACCCCGTTGTGCTGACAGATAATTTGCCACTCTCTATGCCCATAATATTGTATTGACCATTCCTAGTAGTGTATTCGCAAAACAGCCAAGCATGGTACCCCAGCCTCATGGCCATTAACTGCACAACATGATCTGCCAAGCAAAGGCACTTTCTCTTGAAAGCTGGGTGTTCTGCCAGCATCCAGATTTAGACCTACTGGGAAAGATGGATGCAGAGCACTCTCCACCCAGCCCTTGAATCCAGGCAGTGGGGAGGTCAGTGAGCTGAAGACGTCAGTGTTCAGAAAGAGCCGTAAGAGGATAAGGATGAGGGAGAGTTTTTAGAGCTGAGCGTGGTTATACCACAGGTCTTTGGTACCACCCAGCCAGAGAAAATGGGCCTTGTAGATTAGGAAGTTAATGGGGTCACCTGGAAAGACATGAATGAAAATTACAGGGAGATGATTAGGAATCTGTGTCTTTTGAGGAGGGGTTGAAGAAGGTCTGTTTAGCCTGAAGGCAGGAAGGCTAAGTGATGTGGATACAATTCCTCTTCCACTACCCACCATGTAGAAGATGATGTAGAAACAGTGATATGAGATTTCACCCTACAGGATAGAGAAGGCAGGTAAATGGCTGTGAAGCATTCTTCTAAGCAAGAAGCAGGATGCTGTTGGTTGGTACTTTTACAAGGAAGATCTCTTCTGTAAAAGCAAGGAGGTGGAATCACTGGCGAGTTAAACAGGTGGTTTTCTGCAGGCTGAAAATCACCTGTGGGCAATTTAAGACTATTCACCTTAGGAGCCTCAGCCTGAACAAGCTGATTGATTTATTGACTGTCTGCCTTAATGATGGTGTTAAAAAACAAGTTAAAATGGCCTCGGTTCAAAACAAGGTTCAGACTCCGTAAGAATAAGAAAACGCTGAACTCAGTTATAGGCCTTTTTTGGAAACATATTATGGCACATAAAAAGTGAAGAATAGTTAAACTGGGAAAATACAGGGGGAAGGCAAGGTATTAAAACTGGCAAATGCCTTTCCTACAATTCAGGGCTGAATTGCACAGCCTCCATACACAGCCACATAGCATTGCAAACCCTCAGTCTCCTGCCACACAAGTGCAGGCAGGCTGCAGTATCGGAAACAATACTGTAAAATATTGCAGCATTTTACTGTATGGCCCCCCCCCACACACACATTAAGGAGTCTCCTGCTCTGACCGTGCAGGGAAGCAGAATACAGTCACATCTTTGATGTTCAGCCTTACCCTGAGTAACCTCTATGGAAAAACTGATGAAGCCACAGCAGAGCTCAAAAAAACACAGGGCACCAGATCACAGGGGAGAGGGCCTGGGAGAGAAGGGGAAGGCAGGAGGGAACGTCTGGGGTAAATGGCAGAAAACTGAGGCACAAAGGGCTCCTCCAGACCAAACCACAGCCTTCAAACACCAGATGTGCTCCTGGGGCAAGCACAGACAAGACAGGTAACAGGGCTGGCCAGGAGCACAGGCAGGCACGGTGGGACATGGAGTGCACCAGTGTACCCCAGGAGCTGATAACCAGCCATTAGGTCTTCCCACACCTTTGGCTACAGCCTAACTCCCTTTTCTCCTTCTTTCCTCCTGGGAAGCCCCCAGATCACTACACTTCTCTTCCTCCAAGGGGGTGAACCTCACCCTGCTATCCTGCTCCTTTCTCCTTCCCAGGATGACTCTCTCTTTAGAAACCAATTTATTTTGGTATGAAATATCATGTGTCTGATCTCTCCTCGAGTTTTCTTGGAAAGTCTGAGCAGAATTAGTTCAGCTGCTGACTTATGTCAGAAAGGAAAGGAGGAGGGAGGGAAATATCCCAGATCCTTCCCCATAAGCTCCAAGTGGAATTTTTGCACTCCCATAACTAAAAATTGGCTCCTTATAAAAAAATTGTTAAACTCACATCTCTGTTTCCAGTGAGTCTTAAAGGTTCCTCCAATAAATTTGGTTGTTAGCTCAGATGCTGGGGCTATGGAAAAAGCAGGAGAGAAACATTGCTGGCTCTGACACATCCATCTGGGTTTTTCCAACAAAGCTGAAACATCTCTATTAAAGGATGCTCCTCTGCTAACAGCCCATCAGGTTGGGCAAGTGAGCCCCCTGGGCCTGCATTGACCCCACACACCCTTGTTTCGTGAAGAAAAAAAAAGATTTGATTAGATAAAATTCAGAAATCCTTCAGCATCTGGGGTGAGAAACTAAGCTTCAGAAGGCAGGACAGACTGGAGATCAGGGTACCAGGGTAGCACACGGAGTTCCTACTCTTGATATCCCTCTAGTGCCCTTCCTCACAAAAAACAGAGGGAATATATTTCCTGGAGCAGCTGGATTTACTGCCACAGAGCTCCATGGGGCTGAAGGGTCGGGGGTGCTGTACAGTTTTGCTCCTCGCACAGCCAAGCTTTGCAGCACCAGGTTTAGATTTCCAGTACTTCTATCTGTCTCCTCACTCAGAAAGCGGTAGGATTAAAGAGCAGGAAAAACATTTCTTGGACTGCCAGAAAAGGCAAATACCTCTAGAGAGAACAGACCTGCACTGTCAAAAGGAAAATACCCTGGTATACAGTTACCCCTAAGAAGCTTTCCCCCTAAATAGGGTGTTCAACAGCATTAAATGCATTTCTTGCTAAAACCATTTTAAGCCTCCAGCTTGAAATAACGGTAATAAACCTGCAGCAAAAAAGCCATTAACCTGTTCTACCATGTCACTTCCCAGGATCTGAGTGGAGACAGTAAGCCATTTTCACATAGATGGAAGATGTTTTCCTGTTTGCAAGGCACTGGTTTTCACTGCTGCATTTGATGCCGATGGGCTGTGCAGTAACAGCTGAGTTACTTCATACCACTGAGAAGAAGCTCTCCCACCTGCAAGATGGGGAAATCTTTTCCTTGGGGTGATGGTTGAGAGAGGCGTGTTAAAAGTGGTTTAGCAATAGCAGTTCACCATAACCCTGACAGAGCTTCTCTTTTGGCATTAATGATTGTGTGGGGTTTTTTTTTGGTTCTGCTGGACTACAGGTAAGAACTCTGAGAAAACCCAGTACCTAGTGTGTATGTATACATGCAAATTAGACTTCTGCTCCACAACCTGATCCCATTTCACCACATGGAAGAATCAACACTCTTGGAACTCTGCAAGCTGCAGCCTGATGGCAAAGGCACATTGGAAAAGGACCAGTACAGATAGGCACTATGGCTGTTTGAGGGTTATACTCCATGCTAAGAGCTTGTCAGACCTGAGGGAGGCTCATGCAACACAACACTGACCACCAACACAAAGATGGCCCGGATGGACCCCTGCACAAGCACTGAGCTGTAGTAATGGTCGTCACTTTCCCTTCCAATCCAGCCAACAATGGATTCACAATGAAGCATCTCCCAGACCTAGGAGGTTACAGCACTCTGGAGAGCCCTGATTGCTGCACAAAGATGGGAAGGACCCAACCCCATGGCAAATGCTCCCCTCTAACACCATCTGCTTCTCTTCTTCCAGTCAGTCCTCATTTAAAAGCCACCAGTCACTACCTCTGAAATGGTTCTACCTTCACAAGGCAGACCTCATTGTGCACAGGGGCTGAGCACCCATACAGCCACATGCTGAACCCAGGGCAAGGCACCCCTGTGCTGCTGGGCAGAGAGCCCACCAGCTGGGGATGTTTCCAGGGTCTAGGTAATACTAAATATATAATTTATACTAAATATACTAAATGATGGTTAAAGGACTTAAGTCCTTAATTTCTGAGTTGCCCCAGCGTACCTTTCAGGCTTGCACCTTGTCTTTTGTTGCACAAAGATACCTGACTCAAATCAGGAGACCAAGAGAATCACCACCCTGCACATACAAAGACATTCAAATCCATAAGACATTCAAATATGATCTGGGATTGGCAGGTTGGGGGTCAGGAAGAAACACATTGCACTTGTAGAACTCACGTGTGGCATCCCTGCTGTGAGCTTTGCATGGGCAAAGGGCCAAGCCCCATGTGCCTGGTGAGCCAGAGGAGAGCTCTACTCACACCCAGTGCTGGAGAGAATTGATCCAGCCTTGACTTCAGAGGGAGCAAGGAGAAGACACGTGGCATGGGCACCATTAGGATGCAGCCCCCATGCCACCTCACACAAAACCCCCTAAAAAATAATGCCACAGGTTCTGTTGAAGAAAAACAAAATTGAAAACTATTTTTCTTTTCAGTTCTGAAGAACTGACATCTTTTCTTACTTCATTTTGATAATTCATTATATATTTTTGGTTTTTTCTACCCTTATGTTCTGACACTACTACACACCTGTTCACTGGAAACCAGAATTAGCATGACAGAATCACAGAGTGGTTTGGGTTAAAAGGGGCTTAAAGATCATCCAGTTCCAACCCCCTCTGCTATGGGCAGGAACACCTTCCACTAGACAAACCTGCTCAAAGCTCTATCCAATCTGGCCTTGAACACTGCCAGGGATGGGGCAGCCACAGCCGCTGCCTGTGCCAGGGCCTCGCCACCCTGACAGTAAAGGATTTCTTTCTAATGTCTATTCTAAGTCTCCCCTGTCAGTTTCAAGCCATTCCCTTTTGTTCTTTCACTAAATGCCCTTATAAAAGTCCCTCTCCAGATGTCTTGTAGGCCCCTTTTAGGTACTGAAAGCCTGATAAAAGGCCTCCTGGAGCCTTCTCTTCTCCAGGCTGAACAAACCCAACTCTCTCAGGCTGTCAATTCGTTTCTCACTAGGGTGTACAACCTCCTTCAGCGCAGGAGATCCGAAATAACCCCCCGCCTCCCAAGTGCTCAGTGAGACGCTAGACCTGCCAAATTTACAGATTTTTCCAAGACTGGGAACAATTTATTTGAACGAAGAATAGGATTTTCAAGGATAAAAACAACTTCCTGCAGGCTAGGTGTGAAAAGTCACCTGACTCTCTAACTGATGAAGCTGAGGCTGAGTCATCCTCCGTTCTCTAGCAAAGGCACAGAATTACCTATGGGAATTCTTAGAAAAGAAGGAAAAATAGGTACTATTTTATTTTTCTGACTAGTATGAGCTCAAAAATTGATTTGGCTTCTTGCATTCTAACATCTGTAATTAGAATAATTTTAAAGTAATAGAATATTTTTAAACCCCCTAAAATACATTTAAAAAGCAATACAAGGAAAAAAAAAATCAAAACCCACCACAGAAAAGTCACCATTTTTACTCCACAAATATATATGTCTTCACATATGTGTAAAGAGTACATAATTAAACACCCACACCAGGAAAAGAAAAGCGGCTCTGCCCTTTCCTTATATAAACACCAACAGTTCGAAAAAGCACTTCAGTGGATTTTCAGCCTTCTGGAGACTGGCATTTTGTGTAAGAAGTAAAACTGTGCTCCTCATCTCACATGTTCCTTTTGGAAAAGGATTTTTCATTCTTACATTAGACAACACGCAAAACCTACCTTGTACTACAGGAAATTATGCAGGAAACCTGCTGGACTAGGTACTTTCAAACCGTGTCAGCAAAAATTAACAATGGAGGAAAAGCCTCTTTCCTCAAATACAAGTTAATCGCCATTCCTATATGAGCTTAGACACATCTATCTGTACAACTTCCTTCAGGCATCCAGGAAAAAGAAAAGGCAGGGAATGCAAGCAAAACAGTATTGCTGCGCTCTCTCTGCACAACCGGCTGATGATGGCTGCTCACATAGAGAATTCAGCAGACACCCGAAGGGGCCATACCACACTAGCAGGGACAAAGGGCCTTCTTCGGCTTGAAGAAAGCTCCATCTGGCAGCATTTCTTCTGGAGATGTCAGCTGGCAGCTCAGCACAGAGCCAGCAGCAGCCTCTGCACCTGCGAACCCTCTGCTTGCACAGGAGCTGCTGTTTTCTTCCAGCAGAAACTCTGCCTGACAGAGCTGGGGCTTGAGCATGGCAACACGAGAAAAGCAAGTGGCAAATCACACTTTCCGCAGCATTGTGTCGCTTACCTGAGATGCAACATCATTTAGCCCAGTCCCCAAGATTCTAATAGCATCCTTCCTTGGGTGGTATGGCTGCAGAAGCGCTGATGTCATGGGGAGGAAGCAGTAACGATCATGTGACTGTATCCTCCCTCTATAGGGTATCTGATAGGAGACGCAGCCACAGGCAGCTGGACCAGTCTGTAATCCTGCAGGATTAAACTCCAAGCCTCTTTACCCTGCCCTCCCTATTTGGTCACACTCAGAACACAGGCTGCTTCCCCCCGCCTCTAACCTAATTATTTTCAAAAGAGTTTGTGAATTGTTCTGCTAGAGCCGCAACAATCACATTTTTCACAAGGAAAAAGCACAGTAAGCGTGCTGTGTGCAACACAGGAATTATTCCTGTTGACTTGGCAGCAACACCCAGGCGTCAGATTTTCTTTCATCTCTATGAAATACGTAATCGCAGCAGCTTGGAAACAAGCCAAGCCATGATTTCACCATCCCTTGCATTTTTCCTTCTCCTAGTGCTTCATTTCAAGCTTATCCAGACTGACTTCCCTCCATCTTCTGCATCATATTCAGGTTTCACAAGCTTAACTCAAAGGTTTAATTTCCATCACGGCTTAAAAGATCCTCTCCTATATGCCAGCCCACTTTTCAAAATGTATGCAGAAGTTTTCCCATCAAATATTTAAAAACTGGGATATCCCAAAATGTTTTCATAAAATGAATGATCAAACAAATAAATAAATAAATAAATAAGAAAACCAAGCAATTAGCCTGATCCCCATTTCGATTAACTGAACAGTACATCTCAGAAACATTTTTGGAGGATTTTGCGGGTTGTTGGTTTTGTTAAGAATTTTTTTATACTCTACAACATATGTGAGTTCTGCAAAAAACTAACGGTTTCTAAACTTCTGGTGTACAAATTTTGCCCAAGCCACTAGGATAGCATTCCACAAGGCAGATATTATAACTGTACTTTGTGAAGATCATGTACATGTTCGTACCTGTGCAATGTGTTTTATTTCAGCACATTCACCTTCCCGCTCATTTTCCCATATTTGGAGCAGTCTGGTTTTACCCTTAAGGGCATCCAGGCATGTGCTTTGTATTACTAAGGAGATGCAATGGCTAGGAACGGGGAGTCCATGCACAAGCACCCATTAAAGTATCCCCAGGTGACTGAAGGCACACGCATGACTTCCACTCACTGCAGAGGTTGAGGAATGCAGATCTGAAGACCTTTTTGCCCCACTGTGTCTGAGCAGGTATTTATGGGTGCACTAAGAAGGCAGCCTAGCCCAGCAAAGCAAACCAGTTGATTCGGGGTGTCCAAAACCTTTTTTCAAAATACCTACACAGCTTGCCTAAATCCTGTCTATAAACTAAAAACCTCCTGTACAGAAGCAACACACTGGATTTTACTGTGACATCTGAACACCGAGCTTGCTTCACCTGAAGTTCCCACACCATTCTGGAGTGAGGAACATGCCTCCAGGGAAAAAGTCTGATTTGGAGATGACAGTTCCTCACTACTCAGAGCTGCAAGAGCCCCAGGCCTATTACAATAACCATGAAGTGTGGGAAAGTGAGAGAAGTCCTAACTTCCAGCCAGTGATTGTTCTTTGTGCCCATTAAAATCAGTATTAATAGGCCAACTGAATTCTGAAGCAGAAGTTAAACAACCACTGAGCACTTAGATTTTATTTTCTTGATAATGTGTCTGCAATTTTCCTTAATCAGTTTATGAGAGGAAAACATGGAAAACAGCAAGCAGTATTTAATTGGTCAGACGCAAGCACCTGAACCTAGAACTTCTGTGCCACAAAACGCACATGTAACAAAAACACCATGCCCAAGGCACAGAATAGCAATTTTAGCACTAACCAAATGAGCACAGGGGTTTCAAATCCCAATTTTTGTCCTGGATAGACTTCCATAAATTCATTTCCTAATTTTTCCTTGTCTGTTACCAGAGCTGACCCCATTGAGTCTCCTGCTAAATGTGTATTTTTACTTGGATTGTCTAACTGAAAATAAATTAAAGGGACAGAATACCTAATTCTCTATAGAAAATATGATTCTGTAACCTAGATATGGATGTTAAAACTTAAGACATTATTAGAAATCATAGGAAATCAGAAACAGCTCCTAAGAAGTTTTTAACTCCAAGAATACTGAGATTTTCCAAACTGCAAGCAAATCACTTAACTGACATTTAGAGATTCCAAACCCAAACAACTTTACTGTTTGGTATTTTCTTCCAATGATACCCAGTCGGCTGTGTGGCTTCAGAACAAAGATAACACTCTTCACGTGATCTTTTGGAAAAGATTGTTCTTGCTTATTCTAGCCTGTAATATCTCAAATGTCTTTGTAAATACATTTTTCCTCCTTACAAAGATGTATGACTATAATTAAAAAGGAGACTGGAGTCAAAATGAGCTGTAAAGTGCCCTCTTCCCTAAGAATTCCAACTTCAGTTTTGCATCCAATGAAAACAAAAAACATAGTTCATCTAATTAAGAAAGAAAAAAAAAATTGCTCCTTTTATACAGCACTTACCTTTAAGTGCTTACAAGAACTGCAGCAAAAAATACATGTAAGACTTCATTCTCATAACAGAAATCCCACACTGACATACCCATTATAGCTTCTGTTGTTGATCCTGATGGTAGCAAGACAGGGACGATTGGTATTCCAAACTACTATTTCTAGCTGACTGTTTAAAAATAACCTAAACTCTGTCATACCCTTAACGCCTTGCAAATACTGCGCAGAGGCAGGAGTCACATGTCGGCACTGCAATTTTGCCTGTGCTCCTGCAGCTTAGGGTTGTAGTGAGAAACTGGGAAACTTGCCTTTCTGTAATTGCAAAGGTTTAACATTTCCAGCTGCAGTAAAGTTCAGCCTAAAAAAATTAACCAGTATTCTTCTGAGTGGCTTCCACTTTGGAATTAGTCATAGGTAAGATACTAGAGAAATAATGTCAACTTACTTCCAATACAAACCTACAAACGCTAGGTAGGTAAAGAAGGCAGTTCAACCTGTTATAAGTGGAGCTACATATGAATTCCAGGAATATTCAGCTCTGAGCCTCTGATACAGCCGTCAGCTTATCACATGAGATAAGCACATGGAAAAACATACCTGTCATTCCTTACACTCTGTATTCCTTTCAGGTCTTCAGTGTAACCTCTCTAGTATCTCTGATTTCACGTATTTCCTCTTTTACTTTTATTTGAAAATTCACTACATTAACCTAAATGATAGAGTTATTCAAAATACAAAATTTCTTTACAAAAGCATCATGAATGTGGCAAGTATAAATTATTTAAAAATGTCTTTTACATATAACAAAAATCTATTTCCGTTTATGGCAAATTATTTTATTTTGTAGAAGAAATACTTTCAAATAATACAAAAATGACACAATCATACAGAACTGTGACAAAAACAAGAGAGATGAATACTGAATATGATAACTCATTACCACATCAATACAGAACTCATTACAGCAGTCAGAATCACAGACCCACAAGATACACTAACAACATCTCACAGCGGTCATTATTTAAACACATCAGCTGAAACCCCTGCCAGAGAGGCCACCAGATATTGCCCCTTAGTTATACAGGTACAGACTAATCTAGGAAGGAAGAGAGATCCCTATGCTAACCATGCTCAAAGTGGGCCTAATGCGATCAGGATGCTCCAGCATATGTGTCCAGTGAAGTCCTCAACCCCTCCATGGACAAAGAGCTCCACCTCCCTGGGCAATCTCTTCCTGTATCTGACCACGCTCAAGGGACACATGGTGGTGGCCGTTCTTAATATATAGCAAGTACTTCTGCAAGTGTCCCTGCATGGTAACTTTTGATAAATGCTACTATGTAAGGGCCTCCACTGAAAATGAGATGTGAAATTCTGACAAACTGTTCAAGGAATGAGCACTGAAAAGCTTGCTGTCCCTAGCCTTTCACCCAAACACTATAAATTTCTTACATGATTTGGTTTTTATCTGCATAGTTTCTGTCTAGTTGTGCCCAAGGAACCCAATATACGCCCATTGAAGCTTATTGGCAAAAACAGACTTCGGGGATGGTTAACCTGATATATGCTAAATATCCTCTAATTTTACATATATTGCTATATGATCTAATCACTTGATGACTGCAATGATTATAGGCCATACCAGGACAGGGAATACTACCTTAAAGGTCTGTGGTAATCATCCTCATTGATTAATGATTTAAGTTTACAATCTTTTCCCCTATTACTTTTTGCCTCAGTTTAAACAAGTAAAAACAACTCAGTTTTCCTGATCTTTGACAGGTAACAGAGTATAAGCTCTTGAATCCCACAAAAAACACTTACTCACAAAATACTTGTAAATATTCTGGTTGGTTCTGGTAAGTACATTAAGGCTTTGGCTGTTGTTGCTTTCATTTCCTGATATACAAAAATCCAGAACCAATTCAACCTTTACTTTAATGAAGAGACAGCAGGATCTTCCTTTTAGGAGATTCCAGCAAGTTGCAAAACCAGTCTTGTGTTGGGCACCTCTCTTTATAGGTAACATATAATTAGAAAAATATGAGGAACTCTATTATAGTAGCTTAGTAAAGAAGTATTTTTACATACTTGTAGGATGCAAGGACACAAAACTGGCATTCTCGGGAATTTAGGGTGACAGTCTTTCACTAAAATGGTCACAAGTAAAAATATTGCCTACTGGATTTTAGCTGGTCCGACTAGCACTTAAGTGAGCTGTACCTTCCAGAATTATATACCTTCCTCCTGGAAAGTTCCTCCTCCTGTTCAAAAGAACTTGCATGCAGTAACCCCAAAATACATCCTTCAGGATGAACATATATTTAAGCACCCTTCCTTAAAGCAGCTGCTTTCTGGAATCAGCACATATGTATTTCCTGAATTAGTTCATAATCTTTAAAACTGAGAAATTACAATCATATTCCTTTAGTGGCCTTTCCACACAGCTAGCTCACATTGCTCTTTTAACTCCCTTTCTATTAAACAGCAAGACAAAGACTTGTCACCCTTTTCCTTCCTCCGTTTAAACTGAGAATCTAGTTAAGAATATAAAGATACTTTAGACACAACTGAAATTAAAACAATCTATTAGTGCACAGTAAGAACATGCAAATGAATTCTGCAATGTTTAACATCACTTCTAATCAATGTTAAAGACATTGCAGGTGATAATATTTCGCTATAACACAGACAGTGCTAAAGGATACAATGTACATAATAAGCTACAGATAATAAAGCTGAAAAAAGTGACAATTTTAGAACATAGTATTTTCATTTCAGGTATCAGAAACAAAACCAGCTCAATGGTTCCATTCTACTGTATGACAAATACTGAAGAACAAAATTTCAGTCTTAAAATACATCTTAAAGTAGGTATTTTCCTTCAAGGAAAAAAGGCACTATAAATAAATTACACTACAGTGAATTTGCCTGAACTCACTTTGTTTCTGTCTTCCAGCCTTTAAGTCAAATAAAACAGCATAAAAACTGTACACGCTCTTAACAGGATAGTCGATCTTTTATAAAATAAGTTGTCTTCAGAGATGTCAGTTTCACAACAAGGAAAAACCAAGCCTTGTTGCAGTCGCTATTATAAAATATATATGTATATATATTTATATATATGGTTTTGCTTACTTTTACTTTTTTTACTTTTTTTCTTTTTTACAAAACGTGTATATTAGCTTTTGCACAATTTTATTTTTTTTTAAGAAACTTGGCTAATCTAATAACTTCATTAAAATAAAAGCGATAAATACTTCATGTTTACAATGCAACATGTCATACATCATCAGCTGGCAGAGGAGGTATGTTAATCCTTGGTCTTGTAAAAAAAGCTATCTTCTCTCTGTGATCAAAACAAGATAAAAAAGAAGCAAGTCAAATATATGCCTACATTTTTCTACCCACAAGAACATGGTTTCTTTACTTTAGTTAATGGTTACTATTTGTTCCTTACATAATGAACTAATGGGTTATTTGAGTAAAAGAAACATACAAAAACTACTGAACCTCACTGTATACTTCTGGCAACATTCTGGTGAACACAATTACTACTTTTGAAAATCAGGTGGAAGCTTTATACAATTCATCTAACATCTGTCATAGTTGACTGTAAAAAGGTTTCACAGGACAAGCCCTGAATAAATCCCTTCTGCAATGCAAAGATCATTTTGCAATAATGCTACCAAAAAAAAAGAGGAAAAAAAAAAAAAAAAAAGGCAGTCGTCTTTTTGTTTCTTTACTGAGCAAACATTAGATGTTGCAAAGCACGTCGTAAGAAATAGATATGTGAATAAAAAGGGCAAGAATTTAAATAAGAAATACAGCTCTTGCTTCATTATCTGAGTTTCATTTTATTCAGTTCCACAGCTTTTTGTATCTTAGTAGACCACCAAACGTACCAGAAACGTAAGATGTAAAAGCAATCCTAAAATTTCTATTTCTCTTACTTCCTTCCCCACCTTTGTGAAAAAGCCTTTCCAATAATTCGGAGGAAAAAAAAGTACACTAAAGGACAGAGAGCATTTTCATTTCACTTAAGTATTCCCTAGAAAAAAAATAATCTAAAAATCTAAACACTGGATGAAACAGTAACATGATGTAACACGGTAGCTGAGCTGTCCTTCACATCTACTCTCACTCTCCCAATAAGAATTATAAATAATTTAATGCTTAAGTAATAAAGTCTTCCTGTGAAATGGATATTGGTCATCAACCCCACTTCTACACAAAGCAAAGTCATAAAAAACAACCCCAAACATAAAGCTAAGAGAAAACACATACTGTGTGAACACACATGAAACAGGAAAAAAAGTCCAAAGAAAAGGCTTCTTGAGAGAAAGCTGGAATATCAGTGATTTTTAGGGAGAAAGTGCTACTAGTAATATATATATATATAGATCACATTAAACAAGATATGCCCACAGGCTTCCACTGAAGAACTGGCAAATCATGTGAACTTAATAGTGACTAGGCTAAGTTGAAAGAATCACCTAAGCTACGGCTGCACTTGAAGACCTTTCTTTTTTTACTTCTATCTCATGTATGTTAGAATCATGACACTGCAATTTTACCTTACCTTTGGCTCTTTGCACTACAAATAATCCAAAGGAAACTTGTGTCCAAATCAACATACAGTTAAAAATTAGTAGCTATATAGAAGACACACAGAATTTAAGCTTAATGCTTCAGAGAGCTTTAACCTGTCTAACGAAATGTTGCTTTGCTATTTCAGTACACATTACCACTTACCTAAAAGTCTGCACCTGAATAGGCTCCTTCTGATTTTGTCCACGCAACTGGTATATTTCCTTTGATGCTTTCTTCAGCATCTTTTCAGCTGCTTGCTCTTGGTGATGTTCAAATTTGGTCTGTCTGGTCTGAAAAGAAGAATAATGGTTAAAATGATCACGTAAATAAATAAAACACGAGAATAAATATCCAGGCTAAAATAATTAATTTTTTGCCCACTCACCATAGTAAACCCACACAAATACATTGTCTGAAATGGCTGATCTATAAATTCAAAATGCTGACACAGTGTTGTTTCATTTCCTAATGCTCTTCAGACATACTTGTATTAAATTTCTGAAATTTACTGCTAATAGATCTGCCAAACAAGACCTCAGAATAAAGTTAGGCTCACTCTTCCTCTCTGATAACTCAATGACAAATTCTGTTTGTTGTGTAGTTTTTGTCACTTTTTGCCTGTAACTTCTTTCTCCAACAGGAGAAAAAAAAAAACAACCAAAAACCAAAACCCACATACTTACGGAACATTGGAAATACCTCTAAAAGTTAAATATCTAATCAGCAATTACTTCTTCCAAAGATCAGAAGGAAATTATTAAAGTTCCAATACGAAATATCTAAAAAAACCCCAAACTGAAACAAAAAGTGTCATTGACAAATAGTGTCATTCTCCAGTAACTGTCCTGAAATGAATACACAGTTTGGTAATAATTGATGCAATTGTTACTAGCATTGTGCTAACTTCAAGACTATATAAGCAACATTCACTGTTTGAAGTTCTTTAAAAACAGCTCTTTAGACATCTTGTCACAATTAAGCAATTTTGAAATCAGAACTTTATGAACACGTTGAATGCTCATCTCATGTTACCATACCTGCCTTTCTGCTTCCTTCAACAAGTTTCGGAATCGCTCATCCCGAAGGACCCAGTGGGGCAGATCTGTCTGCCCTCTCAGTTGGGCATCTTCCAGACGCTGTCTCAACTCTCTTAAAATACATATCTCCTCATTCAGCTGTCTCTGTCTAGTTCTGGATGCCTGGAGATCCAGCTCCAGGTCTAAGGATGTCCTTGCCATAAGCTCAGCCAAAGATGATCTGCAGGACTGCTGAGTTATTAGGATTCAAATAAAATGCACAATATATTACTCTCAACATGGTCTATCTTTAGCTATATAGAACATACATTTTCTGTACACTTCACACACACAGACTTTCTTGACACAAAGTTTTGAAGACATTATTTATATCCCAAAGTGAAATTCAGCTTACTAACTGTAGGGCTTTTCTGTACCATACATAAACTTTCTCAACTAATGTGTCCCATTACCTCCTTTTACAATCTCCTTTTGGCTTGTAACTATTCAAATAATTTCTGCTTATGAACTAACTTTTCACTTTATGATGACACAAGGGATACAATATGAAAAATTCAAACAGAGTCAAGATGTCGGAAAATACTGTACTGAGCAAGAGTCCCCCCCTTTCAAAGGGCTTTATTCAATACGGATTTTAAGGTACATTCTGAATCAAAACTGAAGGCATGGCTGTCTACTTGCCTACACCAGCAAGAAATTAACTTCTGCTGACCAGGCTAAACTGTATGCAGTTTTTATACAAGGCATTAATGCTTTACCTGCCCTTCTCTGCCCTCTTATTCAACAGCGTGCAGGGTGATATAGAGGCAAGGAACAAATTAACTTATTCATTCCTGAATAATTAGGCCTCAAATACTATAGCTTGCTAGACTGCATGGACGGGGAGCTGGATGTTTTGCATCACATTCACACACAGTTCTTTCATCATGCACCCTGCATCATAAAATTAGATTTTAAAGTAACAGGCTTTACATCTAAATCAGTACTAATTCAGTCCCTGTTAAACTGATTTTGTTTGTCACACCTCTTTTTCTCCTCAATAATTGTTCACAACTATACTTCACTCTCTGTGTTTCAGCTTAAAAAAACACAAACCAAACCCAGAAAGGTACCACTCCCCTTATTACATTACAGAAGCCTTATATATTTCCAAAAAACTGCAGAATGTACCTACAGACAACTAAAGCTCAGGTATATAAGTACCACTGCTCTAGCAACTTCGTGAAAAGCAAAAATAAGTTTCCAAAGTGTACCTGCTTATACCGTAAAGTACGCCTCTCCAACGTGTTCCGGACAAAAGGGGATTTCCTTGGCAGAGTTGAACTGTCACTGTCACTGCGATACAGCTGATTAGAAAAGATATTAAAAAGATATTGCTTACAAGGTTATCTACATTAAGAAATCTGTATTTTTTCTTTTTGTTTTTGCGATTTATTTTTTTTAATTCATTGAAACTGTCTTGTTTTAGGCAACTGATTTTTTTCAGCTTTATTAAAAAATTATATATAATAATGCTCATGCTGTATAGTTACAATAATTTAAGAAAGTTTAAAAACTGTAAATGTTTTACAGCTAAGTTTCATCAAGCATTCTATTACATATTCAGAACAATGTGACCTAAAAAAAAGACCACAACAGGGGAGAGAGTAGTTAAAGGCACTTATATTTCTTCCTAAAGCACTTACTATCATGGGCACAAACAAACAAAAAGTCTTCCTCTTTTCCCCCTCATCTCCGATTTTAAGTAAATTCAGATTAAGTGAGGATGTTTAACAATCCTTCCCTTCTTGAACTACCTTTATTCTGGTGTTTGAGGGTGCTTTAATCAGATTCCCTATATAATAAACAGATATGGAATCCAGAAATCCAATTGAATAATATGAAGGGTGCACTGCATGAATGCAAATAAGAAAGCAAAAATTGGTTTAGGAACATGAATAAAAGCTAAAAATCATTACCATGCTTTTAAACTCGAGCTCTCAAAAGCTTATGAACGAGTACAAATAAAGCTATGTGCATTCCACCAATACTGCAAATTTATATTCATCTGCAATACTGTGAAGCAGCTGCTTATAAGCCTTTTGCCACTGAACATAGCAACCAACTAACGTAAGCTTAGAAAGTATTGTGCTGATCCTCAATTACTTGAGCCAATGCACGTGGGAATCCAAGATCCCACTATAACAGGCACCCTATGACTGACATTCATTTCAGCAACTAGAGTCATAACAGTATTCATGCAATAACCCTAAGATTATGCATTCAGTCCCCTATCCCAAAATCTTACATACCTGAAAGTTAAACATAGCTTCTAAGCCAACTGTTTATATATTAGACAGCACTGTACCTCTGTAAAAGCAATCACTCTAGCTTAACATCTAAGGTTGCCAGGGAAAGAGCTTATTATCTAATTTGCCAGATTCTTAAAGTTTAAATGAAGTAAATTCAGGTTTAAACTCTTAAAAAGAACCAGGGAACCTCTTCCCCACTGCAATATTTAAATGCGATGAAAGATTATTCATTAGTATTAAAAAGCAGCAAATGCTCCTTATAAATGTAAGATAGGAAATTATCAAAAATGTACAAAATACTTGTGTGGAGGCCCTTTTCCTCTCCTTTTTAAGTCTTACTCACCCTGCAAACATACTGACTTCGTGCTCCAGGAGAGAAGGTCTGGGAACGAACAATAGTGCTGCTGCGAACAAAAGCAGAACCCCGTGGCCTGCGGCTAGTTCTCTCTTTTGGAAGAATAGCAACTTCTTCAGGAAAGAGATCTTCAGTGTTAGTTTCCTTATCCACCTAAAATTTCAATGAAGGAAAAATTTTTAGTTTTTCCTTATTTTCTCTCTTTCACCAAAACCAATAAGGCATTTCAACAATATCAAAAGTAAACAATTTGTCCTGCTAGGTTCAAGCTTTAATGAGCACTGAGAAATGAGGATGAGTCACCTTATTTTCAAAAAGAGTTCTAAAACTAGGCCATTCAAAAGTGTTAGAATACCTTTCAGAAGCCTTTGCTGCAACAGCAACAATTATCAGATGCATTTGTAACGTGAATCATAGATGCAAAGGACTGCATCTAGACTTAGCAATTGGGCATTAACGAAGCCACCACCAGATCTCCAGCCTCAACAGAAGAAAAGTAAGCCACCTTCCTATAAGCAAGGTGACTTCTGAAGGAAACAACCACCTTAAAACTGGAGGAAGTCCAATGACAGAATCACAGAATGGTTTGGGTCAAAAGGCACTTAAAAATCATCTAGTTCCAACCTCCCTTGCCATGGCCACGGACACTTCTCACTAAGCCAGGCTGCTCAAAGTCACCTCCAACCTGGCCTTTAACACCTCCAGGGATGAGGCAAGCCACAGGCTCCTCTGGGCCACCTGTTCCAGTGCCTCACCATTCTCATAGTGAAGAATTTCTTCCTAGCATCTAATCTACCCTCTTTCAAAGCCATTCCCCTTTGTACTATTATTACATGCCCTTGTAAAAAGTCCTTCTCCACCTTTCTTGTAGGTCCCTTTAGGTAGTGGAAGGATAAGGAAAAGAAACTCAACAAAAAGGAACAGAGAGACTGTTGAAACAAAGATAAAAGAACACTAAAATATTCAGAAATACAGACAACATATGCTACTCCAGCAAAGCTTCCCAACTTAAAGATAATTCACTCCTCGACAGGAGGTGTAATCTTCCCTAAAGGCAATACAAACGGCTTATGTTCCTCTGCTTCAATGGAAATATGCTGATTTCAGCTTGTTTGGGATTATTTTCAATGTCTCATATCTTGAATACAAAAGACTTTAAATACATCACTTTCAGCACAGTTGCTCTGAAAATTTCAGCTGTATTTACTGTAACACTGAAATGGCAATACAAGTCATAAAGCAGCAAGCTTCTTTCTTCACAATTCCTTCAAATTTTCTTATTTTTAAGAGCACTGGAATTCAATCATATTTTCTGTTACAATTTCATGTCAACACAGACATTGATACAAGTGTGTATTTACAGATTAGAGAACACAGTAAAACTAGCTTGCTTTTGATATAAAAAACCCTAATTCTGCCAGAAATAAGTAGAAAGCAAATAAAATACCCCCAGCTCTAAAGAGGGTACTTTTAACAACTTTTAAAGGGCACACCACTGTGATGAAGGCTGTGCTCATATAATGTTGTTAATGTCATTTCTGATTCTTTTCTGTCTTGATCAATTCATTCTCAGACTCAAGGAGCAGCAGTAACACACTCTGTGTGTGCCAGCCAGCATAGCATTGTCTTCTCTCATTACCTTTAGTGGCAGAGGCTGCATTTTTCCAGAACTGTACTGGCCTGCTTGAGCTGCAAACGTGTGTCCAGCTAATGAATCCCCGCAAAATGGTTCTGGATAAGGAGGACTTGTCTGGGTACAATTACTACATCCACTGTCAACAGATTCGGCTTGCCAACTCCTAAAATCAGAACATCACAAGAGTGTTGTAGCTATTAAAAAAAACCATGCAGTTATGCATCATGTTTATATATTTCGTTATCCAGGACAGTTTATCATTTAGGAGTATTATTTCTCCAACGAAAATACAGAATTTTCAAAGGGAGAATATACCCCACTTGTATTTCTGTAAATGCAGACAAGCAAACATATTTCATGCCAAAAAACCCCAAACAAACCCCCAGAAACATCTTCCCTAATTTTCTAAAAGTCTATGCTCTGGTCTTCATAAAAAATACAAAGAAAACAGTAACAAAAAGAACAACACAACACACGTAACAAACTAGGATTATTATTAAATGGCAAAACAGCATTGTAACAAACCCTGAAACAGCAAAGAGCTGTGCTGCATGCTCTCTCCATATGCACTGCAATGTATATATTTGCCATTTTCCAATGTCCACACAAAAATTTATTTATTTTTTAGTATTTTTTAGTGCTGCTACAAACCCATTACAGTTGTCTCCTTAGCAAAGTTTGTTTGATATAATGTTTTCCCACTCCCCAAATTCCAAGTCCTCTAAATTCAGACAGTTACTCAAAGATGGTCTTTTTCCTGTTTGCACATGATCATATAATAATAGAATTTTATATTCTTAACACTAACCAGAAGCAGCTCTCAGAATAAGAACCTGCGGTTTCTCCTGCTGTATTTCAGACTACACCCACAGCCTAAATGTAATTTGGATGTTTGGTGAGATATTTAAACTATTTTTACCTTTCTGATATGGCTTCTGCCTGATCTTCCTTTCTTTCCATCTCCAGGATTTCCTCCTCTGTGTACTCCAGTTTCACTCTCTCTTCTGCTAACTCTCTCTCAACTGCTTCCAGCTGGGCAGTGGTCCTGGCTAACAGGGCTGTCACTGCATCCTGAAAAGTAAAAAGAGACTTCAAATAAAACTGAGCAAAGTAATGTATTTAATGGGTATCATTGAGAGAAACCAAAATAAAACCTTGGCCTTTTTTTTCAAGAAACATACAAGTAAACAAAATCTGTCCTGAATATTAATAATCAAAAAGTATGTGGTGTTCCATGCATTGCAACTTGTCAGAGAAACCAGGCAGAATTTATCTCTCTGTGGATCATCCAACAAGCTAGGTCAGAAGACACCTCTGGAGGTCACCTAGTCTGATGTCCTGCCCAAAGCAGGGACAGCTTCATAGCTACACTCAGTTGCCTTGGGCCCAGCCAAGGGCTGAAAATATCTCCAAGGATGGAAACTGTACAGCCTTTCTTGACAACCTCTTGAAGTGCAGTGGCAGAAATTTTTAATATATTTTAGTTAGTTGGACTGGAAGTGTGCATACAAACATACACAGAATACAATTTCAGTCACCTGTCCAGACACAAGCTAGCTTTTAATTATTAAAATCCAGCTCTTGCCACAAGAGCCAAATTAAGGTATCACCTTCTGTGTACCTCAAAAACAAGCTGCACCTGAGATCAGATCACAACCACTTGCTAAGCAGGTCAAAGTAAACAAATCACTTTTTTCAGAGCCATACTGTTTTAACTGTAGTTACATTTCCAGAAGACCGAGGAATACTTTCTTCACACTGGTTTTTGTTCTTTGCTCTCTGGGGGTCTGAACCAGTGAAGATCTGAACAGTATACCAGTGAAGCTGCATCTCACCAGAACTCTCTGCATCAGTCAGGTTTATCTGAGCAATGCCCTGTAAAAAACAAGAATCATTGACCACAATAAGGCAAACAAACTCTTGAAATGAGGTGTCTATCTTGCAGTATATTTTAATTATAGTGTAAAACCTCCACTTTATCAAATATTAACAGCATCTCTTAAAAAGATGCATTTTTTTCTGTTGTGTTATGATATTTAAGATATTGAATTTCTTGTCTCCTGCCAACTCCCAGGATCAGCATAGATATTCAATTTTTTTAAGTTGAAAAATAAGATTTCCATGACTGATGTAGATACGATTGTTCATATTTTATTAAACAACCTTCTTAATTACATATCTGATTTCAAAATCTACTTAAATTAATATGACTTTAACAGTATCACTTGACTCTGTGTTTCTCTGAGAGAACTATCTTCTGAGATACCCTTCAATTCTCTGGTACTCAGAGTCATCTTCCAGAGGGGAAAAAAGAAAACATGTTTTTCTGCCCATTTATATTGTAAGGTAGTCAAATAAGCCATAAAGACATTTTTCTACCTTCCAAGCCATCCTTACATCTCCCTTACATCCTTACATTCAGGTGAAAACAGGTTCAGTGGTGGCTTCCAACTAAAAGTATTCCTACACTAAAGAATCCCTACTCCATCCCAACAACAGTCATGTAAGAAATTTCTGTGTGGTAACCTAAATGAAAAACGACTGTGAGCAAATCCATGCCCATTTTTGGTTGTTTTTTGTTGTAGTGTTGGTTTTTTAATCCATTCACTACTTGGACCAAAACAGCTGGATGTAATGATTCTAATTGTAAAGGCAGTAGGAAATGTATGCAGAAAACTCTACTCAACTTTAAGCAGGTAAAGAAACAGTTAATTAGAAAAGAATAATAATAATAAAAATCTTTGTATTGTTTTTCCAAGATGTTTGTTCCCTGGGGCTCTGTTTAAACAGGTGTATAAAGGACAATGGAGAAAAGCTTCTGGAAGCATCAAAATAATGTCGTATCAGGATACAACATGTTACTGAGATACCGGAGGTTACAGAGATGCCTTTTATATATATAACAGAGATGTCTTCTAATTATCTCTTGGCTTTGACACAGGGTAATAAACAAACGTGTCAAATAAGTTACGCTTTTGCATCAGAGCTGGAAAAGACATGCTGGGTTTACTTTCAGAGGAAGAAGGTAAAGCTATTTTCCTGCCATCAATACTGGAAAAAACCATATATTGATTTTTAGGATGTCTGACACTGCCCTACAGATTGCATTTATTAAGCAGTTAAGAAACCCAAAGAAGCTGTTACTACAAACTGAATCACTAAATGAGGAGAAAATCACCAACAAACCCTATTAAGACTAATGAATATTTCACCTCCACCTCAAGATCTGAAGCTCACTCAGAAGGATGAAGGCATCCAGGTTGGTCTGCTAGCTGCCTGTCACATGCCTGTTCTGATGTATTTGTTAACAACTTGGACAGTGGAATAGTGAAAGCATTTATGAATCTCTCAGTGATGTCAAACAGAAGGATTGTGAAATATATGAGGAAAGGTTCAGTATTTAAAATTATGTTAAAAAGTGGGACAGATGCTCTGAAATAACAAAATTAAAAAAGAAAAGTTACACTCAAGAAGAATTCAAATAAGTTAAGACACAGGGAAGAATTGGTTTGTTAGCACTGTAAAAGATCAGAAACTGAAACAGCAATGTCATGTGATGGCAGGAAAGGCAATCATGTTTCTTTTACATGAGCCACATAGGCTAATCACAGAAAATAACAACTCCCCTATTCTCAACATGGACAAGGCCAACAGGGAAGAAATAAGCCAACTTAATGAAGCACAGTTTCAGAAAGCTGTAGGGAAACAGAAAAAGATCCTTCAGCAAGGCAGGGCATACAAATAAAAGTCTGAGGGAATGCAAAGACAATCCCACAAGTTTAGTAGACTTAGCTCTCTATGTAAGTGAAGTTTAGAACTATTTGCCAGAATTATTTCTTTTTTTTTTCCATTCCTTGTTATGTACAAATATTTCTGTACCTTGGGATAAACTCCAACCTGGCTTCTGCATTTAGGAAAGCATTAAACTGGCACAATCTAATTGAAAAGAAAGAAGTCATCAAGAACTTCAGAGATGTATAGATTATTAAATAGATGGAATCTCAGTGGAAGAGACTTTGAAAGACAGAGACCATCATGGCAGTTCCAGAAAGATGTAGCAAATAATTTTGCAATTTGAGAAAATGTTTATTTACATAATTTACATAATAAATTTATAGCAAGAGGGCAACAATATATTGTTTAAATATGTACTTCAATGCACCTACCTTAAGACTACATTGCACTGTTTCTCTCTTTTTAAGTAACATTGTTAACTTACTCCTAGAGTATGTTACCACCTACTGTGAACAAAGACATTTCTGACAGAACTACACTAAGAAAGAGAAAAAAATCCTATCAACACAACCTGAAGACCTGTATTTTTCTGCTAATTCAGTAGAAGCACTTAAAATAAAAGCACCCTCAAATTAGATGCACTTGTGTCAATGCTATAGAGTGAAATAGCTATTTTGCTTCCCAGAGGAATACGATACACCAGTGTAAAGCATTTTACACCAATATATCCAGCTTGTTCTTGAGATGCTTTCTGTATCATTATGACGTCGTGTAAAAAAGACAAAACTTCTTACTGCAGACAAGACCTTAAGTCCACTTCTGCCAACGTTGACTACTGTTTATATAAGACACTACCTAGTTTTAAAGGTGGACTAACAAACATCACACGCCAGATTTGCTCAAATAAACACCTATTCTCCACAGTTCAGCATGACAGTGAGATGCCTGTATCTCTTCACTACTTTGATAGGCTTAAAAAAATACCCCAACAAAGCATTTCACTAACCCTTTCAAACCCCTCACTGAAATGGCAGTCCATTTACTTCAAAACAGCCATGACACCATCCCCAAGATAGATTTATTCAAGCACATTTATATTTGCAATAGCTAAATGAAGCTAAGGACACATCTAAAGTTAACACAGTTAAAATGTGTAACCTATTTAAACAATTGCCACATTTATTCGAAGGTACCTAAATCAGATATATCTCAATCAGTTTTAAGTGAAAGGCTTGTCTAACAGAAACCTGCTTGGACCGCTATCATCCAGTAACAAGTTTATCATTGATACAACAGCAGTCTTCTTTGCCTTCTGTTACAGCTATATAGCATGAAAGGGTTTATATTTGTCACCTTATTATTAGGAAATTAATTATACTGACTAATAATCAGGAAATTAATAATACTGATTCATCATCTGTTATAGTGCCATGTAGAAATGGAAGTCTTGAGAACAATGTAGTGTAAAAGCGGTCAGATGAAGGTTCTGCAGAAAGGTTTCATTTTTTACATAATGCTTTCCCTTCTTGCACCAAAATTTAGCAATGGCAGACTTTTCAACTCTCCCCACAGCTGACATTTTTAAAAAAATGCTTGAAATAAGTTTACTCCTTATTTACTATATGCCACAGCAATGAATGTAAACCTTATATCCATTTTCAACATGCCTCTGCAATATATGACATTTAAGCAGTGTTAAAAGTAAATGCTCCAACCCTCAACCTCTACTAATTCTGCCAATCATTTCCAAGACTTTATGTAACCTAAATGCACATACTTCAAGTTTCAAAAATTCCCACCTTTTTTAACAGAACTATACTTGCATATGTGAACAAATAGACACATTAACATATATGTGTATCAGCAATCCTTACAAAAAAGTCTTTACTTTCTCTTTTTAATCTTAAAATTACTCTTCAAGTAAGTTTAATTTCCCATACGAAATGGTCTTTAAGAAAAAGGACCACTTACCAGTAATTCTTCTTGTTGCTGATGGTCAACTGAACAGATATACAGCTGCAGTGATTTTAATTTCAAAACACTTGAATGCACGGGGATTTGGAAAACTTCATTAAATATTAACGGAGTTTGGAATTCCAAAGCTCTAGAGCAGTAAGTGGTTGGTGTGCCTGACTCAAGTGGTGGCAAATAAACTCTCACATGACTGGGAACAGCAAAATAGACAAATAGCACAATTCAGACAAAGAAAGCTATATCGCATTTCTCAAAATCAAGCTAACCAAAAACATCAATGACACTTCTACTTTTAAGAATCAGTTCTGGGATCTCCTCATTACAGGAATTTACTTTGTATTCTTAACAGACAATCTGCAAAGCTGGCTTGGAAATGCTATCTTTTCTAAAAAAAAAAAAAATTAAAATATTTTTTTATTTGGTTCTTAAGGAGAGGCATCAAGTGGCACTTGAGATGCCTTGAGGTATCCAAGGCATCTACACGGGGCTAGCAAACACGACACAGGATCTATGGGAAAGCTACAGCCTTCCCCTGAGCAGCAGCAGCTGGAGGCCAGGTGCTATGCTATTTCAAATGGAAACACATGCCAACATTTAGGCTATTGAATTGCTCCATAAGTGTCGCTGACCCATTTCTTCCTTCCACCTACTAAGCATACCTTTCTTTCCCTCCCCTTAAAAAATTCAGCACAAAAGGATGACAATCACTGCATCCATCTGCCATCCTAAAAAAACCCCAAAGTTAAATACATGCTACCACCTCAGTTCAGACTCCAAAACACCTGAAAAACAAAACAAAATCCACAACCATTTTAATCTGATAGAAAGAAGCAGAGCTACTTCAGAAGTGTTCCTATGTTCTCCCTGTCCTGACTGCTTGTCCAGCACCTGCAATAACCTGCTTTTTGCAATAGCTTCCCTTGTGCCAGCAAACAGCTTCCTGCAACTGTGTTGTGAACTAGATTAGAAAACTTGTCTGGCTACCAAAAACCTCCCCAAAACCTCAAGATTAAAAAAAAAAAAAAGCCAAACAAACACAACCCAGCTCAGAGGCTCACTCAAGTTGTCTACATGGCTGCATGAACTCTTCCAGCAGCAGAGACAGGTTGACACTGACATCCAAATAAATGGCTAGAGGACAACTTGAAGAGCTCACTACGATGAAATTTCAGCACTGGAGTGTGGAGCATCAGTCAGCTGAACAGTTTCACATGCTGTAAAAAGGGAATGATCCAACTACTCTGTTGCAGGTAATCCCCCCCATCACCCGCTGCCCCCAACAGCTGATTCAATGAACATACAGCTGCCTGGAGGAGTCCATTGAACTGGCTAAAAGCTTTTTCTTGTTTTGTAAGATAAACCTTTCTGAACACTCAAACCAGCTGATCTATGCTACAGCCATGCAGTTTTTTTGATACCAGCCCAGGTAGTTAACTAAGAAGGATGAGTAGTTAACTAAGAAGGATGAACCGCCTTTTTGAGAGTCATTTAGATGCCCAATTGCTTGCTGACAAGTCCCAACAAATCCTCTAGAGCAATTTTCTTTTCTTTGGTGGCTCCACTTTCTTCAGATGATGCTTCTTTCTTTTCCTAATCACTAGGCAATATGGCTGAGTATAACAACACTTTTTTCCCCTATCAAGTGCCCTTGCTCTCACACTGAAAACAAAGCAAAAGACCAGCATTAATGCACTAACCTATAGAATGAATTTCCACATGAAGTTTTCAGGGTTAGAAAGATTAAGCATTCTCAAAGATCAACTCATTCAGTGAGATGTATGTCAATCTAACAAATCCCACAGAACACCTTATTTTACAATACAACACTACAACAAATATTTTACAATACAACAATACTTCCATTTTCTACAGTTTATAAACAACCTTTCCCAGAGATAAAGATCAACAATTTTCATGTGTTGAATTTCTTTAAAATATATTAAGATACATATCAGTAGATAAAATGTTTTTTTATGGCAACATTACAATAGTTTAAGAAACATGTATTAGAATAAACTAAGCAATGTTCTACATAACGTGACATGGAATTTGGAAAAAAAAAACAAGGCACAAGCTGCTATAGGCTAAAAAGAAAAAAAACCCGACTTGTTTGTACTGATTCTCAGCTAGTATTTGTGCTAAAATTATATGCGCAGGGTGTTTCACAGATAATTCAAGGCCAGCTGTAATGGCCACAAATGTCTGCAAACTTTCCTGTGCATAATAAACAGGTAAGAAAATGGGTCGTTAGAGACTATGCTTCTTATCTGACCATATAGGTTCTATAAAAGGGACACTTTGTGCCCATAAAATTAACTTTTTCCTCATGTAAACTACTACATACCATCTCCTCCAGAAATGGCTTCATTCTGCATGAAAGCAAACAAACCTATGGTATTTACCACTGTAAATACCACAGAAGGCACAAAACGAGCAATGATCAGACTTCAGGTGAAATTTACACTTACATTTTGCAGTTTTCTTTAATAACTAGACTAGTAAAGTTCTTCAGCTGCAATACATGGACTAACAGACATTCGCTTCCACTGTCATGCCTAGAAAATAAACGTCCTGTGTTAGTCACCAAGCATCATCATTTTGCTTAACGGCTAGAGATGAGAGACTAAAAATTTTAAGAATGTAAAAGCACCTTTTGCTGTTAAATCTCTTACACAAATCAGTTTAAATCAAAAGCAATTACACATATCACACTCTGATAACATTATTATTAGCTACAGTAAGGAGCTTATCAGAACTAAGAGAATTAAACATTATTCAATTTGAAAAGAACAACATTCCTTACTGTGACTCTTGATAGTGAACAGGTTTTATAAAATACATTCCTTGGTTTCAACAGTTACACCATATGTATATTTGTGTGTGTACACAAAATGTGTAATAACATGTCATTTACACTAGACAAAATCACTCTGCATTATTTTCATGTTTTAATGAAATTAAACAAAATCCCCTACTCTTTCTTATGAATTTTGAAATGGAACTAACAAACCTGGTTGAGATTTGAAAATTGCCAAGCTTGGAAATTAATTTTCAAACACTTAAGAGATTCTGGAGGGATTTTGAAGATACAACATCCTCCCATGCACTGCTATGATCTGTCTGGCCCCATGCTACTCCCAGTACCAACAACAGTATGCCCTAAGCACAGGATTTCAAAGCTGTATTTGGGAACTGTACTTGTATCTGTGTCTTCACCTATGACTTCTGTAAAGTAATCCTCCTTTACCTGGCATAAAGAGATTTTGCTCAGAGAGACATACCCCTATATCCATGTTCACACTAATGGCCCAGAGAATGTGAAGAAATCCTACTGAAAGAAGTAATGAAGGCCCTTTTACCAGCCAACACTGAAAAGAAACTGAATGACCTGTGGTTAAGTCACCAGCATTGAAGTGGCCTGTGACTGACTAATCTGTACATCCACTAAACTCGGCTGTCAATTCAGAAACTTCTTAAAACTATCAACTGCAGTTTTATTTATTAAAAAGTTAAAAAACAAGGCCAAGAATCCTGAGTTGTCAGGGAGAAAGAGAAGTAAATACTCACAGAAATCCAACATGTATTTGTGGTTCTTCATTATTGGCAGCATCACCATAAACAGGCTCTTCCAGATCTTCATTCCTGCAGGAACAGAAAGTACTGTTAAACTACATACTGACCTAAGCCATTAAAGCATAATGAAACAAACAATTATTTTGTGATGTGTGAATATAAGCAATTGTTTGGCAATACAGGAGGGACTGGTAATATAGAAAGAATTGAAATACCTATTCACAAACACACACACAGAAGTAGTAATTAATTACTTTAAAAAATGAGGGTTTAGAATACATCTTCCAAAACACTTAGTTTATTTTAATATTTATCCTGTCTTCCATTTCTCTTTAGCATCCTCAAAACCTTTTCTTCTCAGTTATTGTTTATTATCTTAAAACAACTGTATAAAGCAACAATCACAAATTCCATCCTTCAATCATTTGGTTAATCTACACATATTCAGATTTTTAGCAGTTCATATATTTCTTCCTTGCATTTATACTTTTATCACATACCATAAGGAATTGTAAGTCACACTGTGTATAATCTTATTTTTTTATAAATGGTTGAAAGACAATTACTAATTCATGACTAATAAGATCAGAAAACTATTCTTCAAGGCAGAAGTGTATGGTGTTAAAATGTTAAGAGGCAACAAAGCAAAAGGCACATGGCACATGGCACTTGTAAAGATGACATTGAAACTGCATGTAAAAAGCTACTTTAAACATGCAATCTAATATTTTTAAGTTACTAAGAATGAGCAATTTTGAAAGCTTATTCAGAAATTCACAACAAATTCTTTCAGACCATATGGCAGAACAGGAATATTTCCACCTTACTACGCATTTATACACCTGACCTTTTGCTTAAAGCTTCAAACACGCCACTGTCACTAGCCAGTGAATGATCTGAGAGACATGCTGAAACTCGCCTGGCTCTCCTCTCCGATCTTCTACCACTGTCTCCTCGCAGAGTTACAGCTGCCATGGAGAAAAGACAACATCAGCTCAAGGCAACTTCTTAAAATTAAACAAGAAACATTTATTGCATCAAAACTAGTGGCAAAATAGCACAAATGCAGTTCATTGTTCTTCTCATCCAACTTTAAATTAAAAACCCAGAATACAATTGACCGGAGATGTTATGTGGGAGAATTAAGGAAGGAAGTTTGTGGCTAATTCCTCTCTGACAGGAGTTAGTATAAACCAACTGTATTGTTACTAAATGTTTTTCTGGTAGAATAATCCCTCCTGAAGGAAGACTTACATTAATTCAACATATGTACACATGATATCCTAAACTTTTAACATTCACCTACTGAATGCACAATAGACTGAAAACAAACACAGAGACTAATTCTTTCAAGAAGTTATCAGATAACACAACGTGAGGTTTTGTTCTCATTTGTTTCCTAATACAAAGTCTCAAAGCACATTGTTTATACCATCGCATAATAGCAGCTTTTATTTACAGTCTGAGAGGCATTATCAAAAAGAACCCGTGCTTTCCAACTCACTCAGACCACTGTTCTTTCAAATTCTTCGTGAATGACTTTGAAAACTGGCTGGGGGAGAAGGAAGCAATATTCAACCCCCTCTTTCACCCTTCGCTGAATCACCAGCAACACCATAAATAGCTAACGTGGCAATCATTTTTATGTTTTAAGTGTAGTAACAAAAATTATGTATAACATCAGGTTTTGCATAGGCAAGTAGGTATAGCAGCTACCAATCCTTTAAAGTACATGCACAAATAGTAATGCTGAAGAACTGCATAGGTGGGATTTTGATCCTTCAATGATAGCTCCTAACTTGGAATGGTTTTCCTTCAAATCCCAGAGAGAACCATTAAATGGACTTGTGGAAGGGCAGTTTCTTCACTGTGCAGTGAAGAGGTTTCACCAACTTGCCCTTCTCTTGCTTAAGGCTCAATGATCATCCTCAAAGCAGAAAAGCAGCATCAGAGATGCCAATTTAAAAGTGGAGAAAGCATCTTACTTGCTTCTACTCAAGCTCAGAAATTCAAACAGCACAGAAGCATCCACAGTTTCAGCAGACAGCATTTGGAGTGACAGTAGCACAGCGCACACCACACTGGAAACAAGCATCAGCTGACATTTATAGCTTACTGCCCCCATCTAAGAATGTCTTTACTCAAAGTACAAACTTGTCAAATACCTCTGTTACACAGTATCTTAAGGCACCAAAAATCAAATGCTAGTACTAACCAGTAAATTTCCTTCAGCAGAAGGCCAGCCCATGGCCTGAGGTCCACCTGCAGAGGCTAGCTGAGGTACAGACAGTGAGCAATTCCCCTGCATGGAACCCATCTCACCTCCCACCTAAGCACCACCAGGACAGGACATCAGGGCTTGAAGCCTGATATAAATCCCCCCCAGATTAACATAACCACACCACTGCTGTCAACAAGTGTCTGGATAGGTTAGATTTAACCCACCATGGGACTGGCAGACAGGATGCACTGAGGCTGGCAGTCCTATGCCAGCTTGAGGTACATTCCTGTTATCAGGCCACGAACAGCTGAGGATCCCAAAAATCACAGAGTCCTGTTTGGAGGTAAAACTCCCGTGTATCAATGGAGCCAGTTCTCTGTACCTGTGGATCCTTAATTAGCCCGACAAGCCTCCCCTCCAAATGCAATGAAGGATTTAGTCAGCTTCAGCTATGCAAGAAACTAATCTGCTGACCAGGAACAGCCCAATCTGCATTTGTTTCTGTGCCTGGAGAAGGAACCATCCTCCCCACCCCTCCAATTACAGCATCCCACCCTTACTGTACACCACATATCGTGCAGTACTACCTGTGTCATCCTCACCACATAGGAGAGCCAAGCTCAAGCTAGCTCACAGAAAGAAAAGAAACTGTATTTGGTGAGCCCACCTCTGAGTTCTGTCACTGGTATTTCTGCAGAATAAAAAGTAGCACTCTTAGAGACATATCTTAACACGGAAGTTTCCCAATAACTTTACGCCACTGGAAAGAGGCTGAACTTCACAAAATTGATTTAAGTTTTGTATGGAAGTGCTTCCATAACTTCTGTACTAATTTCAACAAGTTACAGGAGGATGACTTCTTTTTTGTAAATAGGCCTCTGGCTCACCCCTCTTTGGAACACTTTGTATAGATTTAAGGGATGAAAGACCTCCAGGGCTCTCTCCTTTGGAGGTTCATGTTCTCAATTTGTCTGGAAGCAAAAATTGATCTGAAGCACCAATATAATCTCATGAAAAACTGACATGTTACAACAATGTTGTAACTTGACAAGGATTTGCTCACTGCCTAGAGGCCACGGAAGCATTCGATAACATCTGGACAATCCCAGTGAATTTGGGAGAGATGCAAATGCCAAAACATGCCCTTGACATAAAAAAAAAAAAAAGCACAAACAGAAAAAAAGTGTCAGCAGGAAAAACAGGTCAAGAAGAAAGAATACCGGATCTTATTTTAGACAGAGCAAGGTACAGCACATGTTGCAGACCTTCCAATGCCAGAAGCTGAAGAGTTGTTTAAAAATAGTTTCTATTATAAACAATGACCTGTCATTTTCTTACTTCAGTAACAAAATCAGTGAACAATATATATGAATTTCCAGAACTACTAGGTGCCAAATCTCGATAAGTATCAGACAGCCCCAATTAAAAAGACTGTTCTCAGGTATCATTAGCTAAAAAGTGTACTTCAAAGGAAATGCTGATGTCCAAGATTTCATTAGCTAAATAATACACAAGCGTGTTTCGCAAGCTTAGAAGATTACAAATACCGCACATCAGCTCAAAATGCACTTCTACAAGTCAAACACTCGTAAAAACTCAATCAGAGACACAAACAGACCTTACCTACTGTGATGCTGTCAGGCATTACTATAATATAACAAAGCTGAAGGTCACAGAACACTTTTTCCAGGAATTTAACTACAGCCATGAATATATTGTTTAGTTGTCATAGCAAAAAACTAAGTATGCCATAATGCCAAACAAAATCAAATGTAGCTAAATCTCCTGTTTTTTTCACATGCAACTCAAAACCCCACCAGGACCCCCAAAACCAGCAACACTTCACACTGAAAACCACACTGGAATTACAGGCAAAAACAGCACAGTAAGTAGTAATTTAGGTTCACTTACACTGAATTTTTCTCTTGTGCCGCATGAGAAACAAGACAAAATGAAAAGCACACAATGATAAATCATCTTTTAGGTTTATGGCAGTATTTTGCAAACAATAGATTATTTAGGCATTAAAGGAAACATAGCACTTGAAAGATTATTTTAGGATAGAAACCAAGAGATAGCGAAGACATTAAGCCCAGTATTTCAATAACATGTTTCCTCCCACTCCCTGCTTTATAAATACGATGGATTTAATCTCTCAGGCATATTCATTCCATTCACACTTGTTAACATCTTTCACAGTATGTCCAAGATAGATGTAAAACAGCAGATCAGCAACTTAATATCAAAACTGCAGGTCCTGAAGATCTCCTTGAACTTGCCCAAGTGTTGCTTCAGTGAAAAGTGTATGCAGTTTATTCAGTGTTAATCCTCCAGGCACCCAGAATTTGCAACTATTACCTTATTTTGTTTCTAGTGAAGGAACAGGCAAAAGATCTGTCAGTTCAGACTGTTTCCAGCACCGCATTATACTACCAGGCCATTGGGTGGCAGCAGCAAAGCACACTGCATAGTACCTCAGTGAAAACCAGAACCCTTCAACACCTGGGGGTTCCCAAACCGGGATATACCAGTTTGATGCTCTATCAAATACTTCAAAACCAAGAGTACAAACTCAAAATTATTTCGAAATTCCAACTGCTACTTGCACACAACTATATTACAATTGCAAACCCACCAGCTAATGAGTGTGGAGCTCAACATAGTCATGACTCCAGCCAAAAATCAGAAATTTTTCTGAAGAAATTGTTTTCAAAGTGAAGAAAAAACAAACAAGAAACAAACAGAAAAAGAAAACCAACCAAAAACAACCAACCAACCAAAAAAACGCACTACAGCCTGGCTCCCTTTTAACCATACATTCTTCCTCAAAAAGGAACACAAAGCTCTCTGTTGTACACAGAGAAAAGTCTAATCCCTGACTAGGAGCTGGACACCACAGCAGTGACAGCAGGTAGCACAAACATGTTCTGCCAGAAGCTTTCAAAGAAATGTGAAATGTATAAAATGTGACAGAGAAGGGAGAAAAGGAAAAACCAAAGCAGGAACTTGACTCTCATCCTGTTGCTCCAGACCAGGCCTTCACTTCTAGGAAACACGTATGAGCTATAAATGGACTACTACATATTTTCACTTACCACAGTGGGTGAAGACATGCTGTGGTCTGATGTGAGGTTTAAAGAAAGCCTCAGGAAGCTTCTTCATGGCACTAATTTAGGCATAAGCTTACATGCTGGTCTCTGGAATTCTGTTTATTTTGCTCTGAAAGCTACAATACGGGCACTAGAAATGTTTACATCTAGAAAAAAAAAATTCTGCAGCAGTATGTTCTGGCGATGCCAGCTGCATTAAGGAAAGCAGGTGAGTCTAGACTCAAATGCTGTTTGAGCAATAAAAGCTTTTTAGCACACTGGTGAAGTTTTTAAAAATACAAAGCTGAAAGCTGTCAGCGTTCCTTGACAAAGAAGATTTTGGTAGGATAATATGATACCTTTGTGGTTATATTTCACATCACTCCTGACATCCTAAGTCCTGAATGCAATATTATACGCAATTAAGAACACAAAATTCTGGATATAGAAATGGGATGGAAATTATAATCTTCAATATTAAAAATATACTTGTAAAAGCCCTTCTCTACTAGTACGGCCTTATTAGAAATATGAGTAATCCAACACATAAAAACATCATCATGGAGGAATACTCATTTTCACTTTAACAGCAGTTCTTAATTTTTGACTAAAACAGGAAAAGACATGTCATGTGCCTGTATGATCAGGATTTTAAATGTTTGTTTTGTTTTCTAAAAAGAAAAGTTTTTTAAAAAGCTTCCTTTTTTGATCCTTCTAATTTACATTTTTCAACTGTAGTGCCTCAGAAGCTTCCACCAATACAAACTAAAGCAAGTCTATCAACTTCACAGCCAAGCAGAAGAAGAAAACGGTATGTGTGCTGTGGTAACTGCACACATTGCTCCTCTACAATCATACAGCACAGGTTCTCTGAGACAACCACTCAAGCAGATGCTGATTTTTTCACACACCCCTGTAAAGGATGCTCCTTAGCTGACAAAGAACTCTATTCAGAAGTACAGTGCACCATGCACTCATGACCACCACACTGCCACCTTCTGCTCCACTGCAGAACTTAGGCATGCGAACCTGGTCTGGGGTGTGTATGAACTCATCATGGAGTCAGCCAGCCTTCAAGCACTGTCAGCAGCATCACCTCATGCCTGGTCTTGTGTCTGGTTCTTCTGGGGAGTGTGGGGGTGTGGGTGTGCATGGTAGTTGGTAAACAACAAGTTGTTGGGTTTGAGTGATTACTGGTTTGTAGTATAGCAAGCCAAACTGAGAAACAATCTCTATAATGCCAACATGCTCAGGTCTGTGTAACATTTCCTACGATGATATGACAAAATAGTATGTCCAGAAACTCACCTCCACCAGTTTGGACAGCAGTCAGCTGGGGTCCCATTTCTCGTAACACTTCATTGTCCATAGGGTAAGTGGACGTCTGAGATGAGCTCGTTCCTTGTGTTTCATCATCGCCCAGTGCTGTGGTCTGAGCCCTAAGCATTTCCAGGGCTCCTATGCTTGCCATCTCCTCAAAACCTTCTGACATCTGAGCCAAAGGAGAATCTCGAGATGCAGAGAGAAATGGGGTATCCAGGGGGGAGCTTGGAGGAGACAACGATGACAAGGAGGACCGTGATGACAGGGATGCCAAGGACTGCGGGGTATCCAGAGACCTCCGCTGCTTATTGAAATTTGAGTGTCCAATGGGATCAGCGTATGGCACATCCTTTGTGAGAGACTCAAAGGGAATTATGTCAAAGCGAAGATGCTGCCCATAGTCTGTAACGCTGTCTGATTTGTCATACTGTGGAAGGCCATAGATGTCCGTGAAGCTGACCGAGCTGAGGGAGCCTCTGCTGGAGGCCAGGGATCCTCTGCTGGAGGCCAAGGATCCCCTGCTGCTGCCAGAGGACATTGTGAGGGTGCTAGCTGACAGACTACAGCAGGCAAAGAAAGACAAAACAGAAAAGGCCCTTTCAAATACAATCACATACACCAGCTCAGACATAAAAATGTCAATCCAGATTACACAAGGAATTTTACATGTATTCAGTACAACAACACAGAGACATGATTTGGTATTTTAAAACCTAGCTTGTGTCTCTTGCCCTGGTCTCAAGCACAACCACATTAGGACCAAGTGCCTGAAGACAAATGGTTCAACAAGACAAGCCTACTCTTTCTTCCAGCATGTAAGCAGCCATAATTTGGCAGAGGAGAAGCCAGAGCAGGATCTGTATTGCTGTAAATCAATTCTCCTCAATGTAAAGAGGGGAAGGGTAGATTATCATGATCCAGCCTGAATTTGTATTAATGATGGGTAATAAACATATCAGGCAAAAGAAGCATGAAGGGGTTTGGAAAGTCCTAACAAACTGCTGTGTAAGCCTCATCCTCACAGGTTTTTCCAGTGCAAAATAAAAAAGATTTTCCAATTAATCCTATTCCATTTCCTCTTACCACTCAGACAGTTAGGGAGAGAATACAAGTGACAGTGAGATATGAAGGGAGACACAGCAGGAACTGAGCTTCTGATGTTGGCATGGTGTTGAGCTGGGGAATCCCCAAGAGCTGAATCTAAAAAGGCAACTGCAAGATTGAATATGCAAAATATTCTGGGCTTCTGTGTGGGTCTCAGCACATGCTTATATTTAAATGGCAAAACTTTGTCAACTCATAAGGGATCAAAGACCCCTTCCTTTGGACAATATTAAAATCTCACAGAACTTAAAAGAATGTTATCTTCACATTAGGAAAATTGTGGCAATATTATGAAGGGATTTAAGTATGTATCTTTTCAGAAAAATAAGGTAACATAAAATTCCCACATAACAACATAGCCCAAATAGCCATCCCTATTACTAGTTATAAAACTCCATCCAAGCCATCACATTCCATAGACCAAACTGAATAAATTTAGTAAAAAATTAATTTACTTGGCATACATACATAAAAGTATTAAAAGGTAAACTTTATAGATTACTAATATTCTTTGCTGCAGTTAAAGCTTCAAAATCTCCTGTTTTTACTTAACTCACCTTTTTAATTGGGAGTGTAAATATGAGGTTAAACGTGTAGCTTCTTCTAGCTGCATAAGCAAACAATTTCTCTTTTCCTGTAACAGTATCCTGCAAATCAACAGATACATATTACTATTTTTTCTTCAATTCAGCAGTGCTCAAGAAGTGCTAGGAGTTTTCCAAGTACAAAAAAATATCACTGCATTGCAGTTTGGAATATAAAAGTAAGTCTTGCTACTTAATGAAAAGTTTTAATTCATCCAGCTCATATGTAGCTATGGTAATTGCAGCAAGAACACGAAAACCAAAACTCCAGCAAAATTCCCAGACAAGAAAAGTAACTGAGGCACAGTGTAGGAGTCATGATGTTGAAAATACATCACAGCAATTAGCAAAATTATAAATTCCTAGGTAAAAAAAATCCCATCAGTCTACAACGATTTTTTTCCGTTGCATCAACCTGACTGTGCCAGTAAAATACAGAGAACTACTATGCCTTTCGTTGCCTTGGCAGGAAAGAAATATTCCAAACAGCCCTACTATCCAAGCTAATTAGTGTCAAATTTCAAAGATAAAATGGAAAATTTTTGCAGGACTTCTGTTAAGCAGTGGCCATAAAACTCAACTTTAAGGTCTAATTCTAGGTGTTTCAAGTCTATTTTTATATAATTAAGTTGGTGATAGATTTTGAATGCTAAGCTATGGCAAAAATCTCTGAGACTTTATTTTTTGCCCATTCTAATAGCAAGCATCTGAATTACTCACTACCACTGCCACAACACAAATGGAACGTACCTTCAATGCTGTCAGTTTCAGAGAGCTATATGATACCTTAAATTCTGTATTTTGAGAATCTTAAAACTTCAAAGAACAGATTTTATGTATTATCACATTTATTAATTTCTTTAATCCAGAATTACAGGAACTCATGGTGCTTTGTTTTTCCAAGCCAAATCACTGAACTTCAGAATAAAATCAGGGTGCTAACATGTTCTGTATTGTACGTTTGCATACTCAGGAAAGTTACTCCTCCAGCCCTGCTTTCATAAGCTGGCTGAAAATTAGGATTCTGATGGAAAGTTTAGAGGAAACAGATCAAACTTATCTCAATGCTTCAGACCTTCCTCAATTGCAAAGACAGCTGTTAGAATTCAACACCTTAATGGGCAGGATTTAAAAAATAAAAAGAAGTCAACAAAAAAGAAGAAAGAGTCCTTCTGGATAAAAACCAGCAGCATTAGTGTCAATAAACTTTGGATGGTTAAGATGTGAAAAAAACACATCTCTGTTAGCAGTAAAAACATAAATCTCTCAACTTCTTTGGCCTCCAACTTCAGCAATTCATATGCTGGCAAGGGGCTGTAGTGCTACACTCCAACAATCCCACTACCCTCCGGGGAGCACCATTCATTGCAACCACACAGCAGAAGCTGCACACACGACAGCGTTCAAGTGTGAAACTTTTCTCCTGCTTCTGTGGATCCCAGACCAGGTTAATCAATTGGTGCAAGGAAGGCTGAAGCTCAACTATGTAAACTTACATGATAAAGGCACTGCAAGCAGGAACCAAAAAGACAAACGGATGCAAGAAACTTAACTGATTCAAAACTTAGGAATCTACACTCCACAGTCATCAGTGCTGTAAGGTAGGTACCTGTGCTGAAGGGCAAGAGATGCCTCCAACTAAGGCTGCCAACATCTGAAACCAAAAAAAAAAAAAAAAAACCCAGAAAAACAAAACCCCAAACCAAAAGAAAACCCAACCTCTGTCATACAGATTTTAAGTTAGTTGTGATCTGCACGTAACTCTATTCCTGCAAAACTCAGAAACAAAGACCCAACAATTATTTAAAGAGGAAGCTTCTTTTTATTCCACAATTTGGAGAAAGTAGAAAAAGAAAAGCAGAACTAATGGTTTTAGTTATTCCTGAACCTAAGACAAACAAATAAATGGGCTACTAATAGTTAAGCTTTCCCCCAATTCGTTATGCAAAAATAGATTGCCCTTCAATATTATTCTAACTTCTGCTCAACTTTTTGCTAGCATTTGAAATATCAAGTATCGCACTGGAACGCTGGTTTCCACAGCATGAACTACATGGAAAAATAGCCTGGCTTTCTTGCCAACATAGCATGCGCTACCTAACATGAGAACCCAAAACCAACAAATAAAACTTACTACACTGCAATGTAAAGTGAACTCCCTTTTCTGTCAGTTTAAGCTGGAAAGCCAACGTAACGATATTGCAAAAACTGCAAAATACAGAACACTGAAGTGTAGGTTGGCTGTGAATTTTTTATTTATTGCCTGAATTTACTGCCTGAAATAAGCCTTTTCAAAGGAACTGAAGTTCTCAAAATCTGTGTATGCAAGGCACTTCCAAATACTGTAAAAATGTCTTAATTATGTAAATATTAACCTTTACAGAAATCACATTAAAGCTTGTTCGTGTAGTTTTCCTCAAGTGTCACACTGGGTTTTTATCACTGTTTAAGAGAAGCAAGTCTGAGAAACAAGAACAAGTTCTCAGTGCTTTCACCTGAAATGGTTTATAGTAACAAGAAGAGGTTAAGAGGCTTTGTCCATTTCTCTGGCTACAGGAAAAACTGGGCAACTTTGAAATAAACATAGTGTTTCCATTAATAAGTTTGGGGGGTTGTTTTTACATGTAACTTGACATTTAATTTAAGTTTTCAAGAATGACTCTGTTCACTGTGCTCTCTGAATGTCAGAGTTGGGATGTGCTCCCACTGCTGAGATTGCAAATTAAAAGGAAAAATTGTATACAAAAGGTAGTAAGATCATCATTTAACTTTCCTGTTACAAGGCACAAATCAAATATAGGAAAAGGATCTTTGTTCTGATGCTTCTGGAGATGAATATTACTCCACTGCAAAGCAAGAGGAAAATGTTGCACTCTACAGTTACTGTTATTCATGTCTCTATTATCAGACTACATCACTCAGACTTTTTCCAAGCATCTTTTGTGACTCTATTCTGATCTCTTCTTTCTATTCAGAAGACAAATGAAAGGAAAATTTACAAGTCATTACCACTCTACTTCTCCTTCAGAAACCTTCAAGACAGTCAGAATGAAATGCCAGTCAGAAGCAGCCTCTTCCTTTCTTGAAAGCAACTTACTCCAGAAACATTGTGTTGCTTTTTCTTAAACATAGTGAAACTCCCTATTATTTCTTTTGAAACTACTTACATGGATCTTAAAATAGAGAAGAAAACAATTTAAGTTCCCAAACCTCTCTGTGGCCCCATGAGCAGATGTTGCTCGAGCCCGCTGAATTTCATCCTCCAAGCGTCTTTTTTCTTCCTCTAAACGTGCAATGTCTTCTGGGGATCGTCTCTGCTGACTGATGAGCTGCAACTCCTGAAGAAGAGCCTCCTTCTCTTTGATGAGCTGAAGACGGTCCCTGTCTGCTTCAGCCATTCCTGGCCAAGATTCATTATCTAGCAAAGCCAGCTGCTGTTGTATGTTCGAAACCCTAAACGAAGATAAATATATTTCAAAAAGCAGAAGAAACAAAGATGAAGACAATTAAGAGTAAAAATACCAAAAGGTGAAGCCTGTTGACTTCTGTGACTTTTCTTCTTCTAAATTTCAAACCAAGAAAATTTAGAGGGGTTTGAAAAAGTTATTTCTTTCTGCATTTTAGGGTGGGTTTTGTTTTGGGTATTTTTAAAACATTAAAGAACTGAAAGTTTGCTGCCTATACAGGTGAAGAAGCTGACCATCCTTTCCTTCCTCATTCTTCCACAATCAGATCTTAGCTGGGGATTTCAAAAGTGCAGGGGATGAAGGGGAGATGTTTTTCTAGCGACAATAGGTCTGTATATTCATGTCCTACCTAACAGAGGAATGATTCAAGGGGCTGAAAATATTAGGCAGTCCTGACTGACAGCAGAATGTTAAGAGTAAGTAAGCTGTTAGTAAACAAAATAAGTCTGGAAGAAAGGATCTACTGGTTGCAAAATATAAGTGGCTTTAGACAGATCCATAATCAAATCAAGCAATAAATAAGCTAACTTTATTTTGCAGTAGGCTTTACAGTCGAAAGTAGTCTCCTACAACCTGCATTTCAGGAGGGTGAACCCACACACAAAATAGTGGTTGGAAAAATAAGACATTTTAAGAAAATATTCTGCTACAAACAAATTTTAAACTCTTATAAATATTACGAAGAAGACTGAAGCTAGAAATATCACAGACATTTCTTCTGGCAAATTCTAAAGGTACATAAGCATTAAGAGGGAGAACACTACTGCTAGGTATTTATGCTTGCTTTACAATGGGTATTTCAGACACTTTAGAATGTTACAGTTAAAATGAACAGTAAATAAGAGAACATCTAGTTGTCTGATTTTTGAATATTTGAAACTAAAGAACTGTGCAGTTATCTCAGTTTCATCTTCACTTAAAATGGCAGCATTCAAAGCACCATAAGAGATTATCACCTGATGATAGATAGATAAAATGATAGATAAAATGATAGATAAAATGATAGATAAAATGATAGATAAAATGATAGATTAAATGATAGATTAAATGATAGATAAAATCACATTTAAAGCCAGCCATAAAAGTGGAGTATCATTCACTCCTTTGGTAAATTAATCTTTTTGGTTTTCCAAAATATCTGGTAAGAAAGAAAATAACAAAGTAAGGTAAAATCATATAACAAGCAAAACAGATCTGCAGAAGATCCACAGTGTGATAATGTGCTTAAGGCTAAAAGAAGCAGCATAAACATGACAAATGTAAGGTTTTTGGCATCTAAAAACAAAACCTCATGCAATGTTTATTTCTTACTGACATCTGGAAAGTATTTGGCCATCTTATTATCAAGAGAAGCGAAATAACGTATCAGTATAAATCATTTTGCAATGACTGCATTCATATACAAATAGGAATTTCATTGTGAATTTTGTCCAAGGGGTTTTCCCCCCTTAAATTTCATTTACAGCAACTAAAGAACTTGGGTATTATGTTACATTTTTTTCTAAAGCAGAATACTTTGTCAATCCCTTCAATACCATTTCCTCCTCCTTGCATTAATAACCGACTTCCTGCGAATAGCTGCTGAAAGCACCATTGTGAATCAATATACATAGTCTATGCATTTCATGCCTCAGCTATTGTGCACGAATTCCAGATGCAGCTTCCTGAAGAACACCTTGCCCCACTGACAAGATGTCAGGGCCAGGAAAAGTGAGCATTCAGGACTCCTCTCCCTTACCCAGGCTGCTACACTGTTAAAGATCCAGTAAACACTCCTGAAGGCACATACAACTTGATTTTCAAGTGTTCAGTGCCAAGTGAAACAAATGGGGACTCAAGACTCTTTCAAGAGAATTTCAGAATTCAGGTACAAGTGAGTTATCATAGCTTGGCAGGCAAGTGTGAATCAGATGACCCTTGGCAATGTATATGAATGACCATGTTCATAAGCTCTTACACGGCTTGTGGATGAAAGAAGTTGAGATGTATCTGGTTAAGCCACTGGGTTATAAGACAACTGGAAGGGATACCCTCATTTTAACACTCACAATTGTTTTCTAGCTATCTTTCTAATGCAGCGTGAGATGGTTAAGAAGCTGACCACAAAAGCAAATAAATGCAAATTCAGGCAACAGGAAAGACAGAAGTATCAGCAGGAAAGAGAAGATGGCATCCCCCTCTGTCAGTGCTATTTAACCACTGAATCCGCTCTTGTATTGAGAGTGGTAAAATACCACTTTACTCCCTTTTAGTATGACATTCCAGTTTAAAGTTTTTTTCCTCTCAATTTCTGTTATGATGATGCTTTGAAAATAAGAAGCATATACAGTACAGTAACTTAGTTATACTTCATTAAAGGGAAAAATACTGCTGTGGATTCCCCTGACACTCAGCATTTCAGTTAGTTCTTCTCGTCTCTATGTTTTTCCTGTAAGAAAAGACATTGCTAACCACCACATAATACAGGAATCTGCTGGGAAGGGAACTTCAGCACCAATAAGCCAAGTTTTCTGCAACCTGTATTTCCTACAAATGAAACTAAGTTTTGGGGGAATTTTGTTGCTTGCTTTCCACTGAGGACTCCCTCTGTATGGTAAACTGTTCCCAAAAGCTACCAGCAATAAACATTTTGAAATTTATCTCCATGGCTAGAAAACATGTCTAAGACTTTTATGGTCTCACTCAAACATAAGAAAAACATCTGAGGAGATACATTCAGTTCTGCTAAAAACATTATAAATCTTCTTAAGCATATTCCATACTTGCATTTGTCTTAACACAAGCTTTTCTTCCCAATCACAATAAATGGATAAAAAAAAGGGCAATTTCACTGTGCTTATCCATGCCAGATTTTATACCTAAACCACACCAGACATTCTTACTGCTAGTATATTATAAAAAAAGGATTTGCTTTGTGTTTTCAGACTCAGTGCATATATTTGCCTACCTTAAACACTCAGAGAAATCAATGACTTGGCACTGACTACAATTTTAAGAAAAAAAAAAAAACAAAATAAAGATGCTTTATCAAGCCTCTGATTTTAAAATACATTTTTCCTTCCTTCTGGGTATTTTTTAAGAGAGTACTTTTTAAGTGTAGTCAATATAAAAGGGTAATTTTATCTGGCCTAATGCCAGCTCCTGAGGTGCCTAGTCCCTAGTGGGGAAAAAACAGTTAATTTTGAGCCATCCACATTCCAGGCATTTTGCCCATTCCCATCCTTGCATAACAAGTGCCGAGGAGCTTGCATTCCATGCTCGAGTAGGTGGTATCAAATGACCGGTTTCCTAGGTAGGCAGACCTACTTGCTGCTTGTTTCAGTATTTAAAAATTTCAAATGGAGATGAATGTAACAGGCCCTGTTAAGCAGAAAAGCAGGAGGGGCACAGATGGGATGACAAACGCTTAACTTGGGGATCTTAAGCAAACTTGGATTTGAAATGGCAAACATGCTCTGAAATGTCCATACTAATGCAGCTAGAATGATGCCTAGCCCAGTATAATGTAGACATTGCGTGAAGGTAGAGATCAGTACAGCCAGTAGTTTATTACACAAACTACACCATAGGGGTAAAAAAGGCATGTATTTGCAGAATTTACAGCATTATCTGAATTGTTATGTATCTACACAGACAAAACAAAATTATACTGCTAAGCTTGAAAACACTTCTGTTTTTTAAAGAGGTTATTTATTAAAACAGCATGAGAAAAGAGATTAAAATAAAACTCACTTTCTGTGAGACGGAAGATGTTTGATTTACAATTACAATTAACCCCATGTTTAGACCATTACTCAGGTTATGAACTAGACAGGTGTCCTGAGGACAAAAATACTCCAAAGCAATAGTAAAGTCCTAACTCATGCTCATAAAAGGGACAAATTTCGAGTATCCTACAACTAGCACTTCCTAACCTACAAACTCTGGTCTTTCTAGCTTTAACAAGCTCTTCCAACTTTCTAAGGAAAAAAGCCCAACACAGTAATCCCCTGCATGTAAATCCCTAGATTTCTGGGTGACACATCAAACTATTCTATTGCTCAGGCCTTTGTTACCTGAAACAACTGGGAAGACTGGTGAAGATACAATGAAAATTCAATTATAATCTGGAGGAGAACAGCGGCCAAATCACACATATATGCAGATATGATCAACAAAAGTCAGCCCAGCTTACTCCTTTCCTTAGGCTTATAATGGGCTTGTAATTGGAGCAAGTTCTCTGCCACTTCAGGTACCAGGGAATTTATCCCACGTGCAATACCCAGAGAAGGTGACTGTGGTACTGAAGACGCATAATGAAGCGTGTAAGAACTCAGTAACTTCTGGTATTTGTAGACCTTCTTGAAAGTCAATTATGATTTATATCTAAAGAGGGGAAGGCTAGAGAAAGGGGAACAAAGAAATGGAAAGAACAAGAAACTGGGGAACTCGGCCAAATGCTCACAAAATTTCTCCACTGTGTCTACTTTGGCTGTGCCTGCACATATGTGCCACTGTGGCTTTGGCAGACAACGCGAGTATGCTCTGCAGAATATCCAGCCTTTTTGGTAGCCCAATTCACTAACAAGGAGGTCTTAAATTGGCTTAAGACACTCATGAAACCCTTAGAGCCCACTGGCACTCTGCAGATAAAATTGGGTATTCACCTTTAGCAAAACTGCAAAGCCTGCTAAAACTGATGGAGGAGAGAAATTGGTATTTTCCCCAATTCCCAGGTAAACTGGTGTAATAAAAACTTTAAAGACAGTTCAAGAGTGTGTCTCAGCTCTATTTATAGACCAAAGAAAAAGTTTTTTATGCTTAAAACTGACACTGAGAGATTTAGGTTTAGCTGACATGCCTGAGACAGATATTTATGTGATATCAGACAAACTACTTCATCCCTAAATCAGATTTTCAGATTAGTTGAGTAGAATAAAGCACTAGAAATTAGGCAATTACGCCTTGAAATCTGCCTATACCAAATTGTATCAGTACTGAATGTTGCTATCAACAGCCAACCAAGGTGTATTTTCTCAGTACGAGCACTAATTGCACTCCCACACTTCTGCTTGTCCTACTGCTTTTAAAGCCCAACTGAAAATTAATTTTGGCAATCAGACAGCAAATTTGCAACAAATAAATTATTTAGCAACTATACCAAAAAGAAAGACGTAACAGTCTTAAAGGGGATGTAGAAGCATTAAGCACATCTGAGGAGAAAGCTTTTCCAAAGCTAAAACAAATTTGTTGACGGCCACTGTATGATTTCAATAATTGAACTTAAAAATAGTTATGTTTGAATTAAGATTTACAGAAGGCATATACAAATTACTACTTCAGCACCCAAATTAAATAAGCCGGTTGAAGATGCATGGATATATTAGTTCACTGAAGTCAGCTACCATCAGACTGGCAAATAACATAATCATAGTTAAAAAATTAGGTGCTTCTTTTTGGAGGGATCATTTTTCATCTACTGATTAATATACTTCACAGGATATAAAGCACCACAGCAAAGACATTTCAGGATCATTTGCTAATATACTTCATGTAGTCATTATACTGAACTGCACAACTTAAGCATTATCAAAGAAAAACAATTTGCTTTTCACTTCTCTTTCTATGAAACAGTCTATTCAGAGAAGTGCTTGAGGGGTACACTTTCTAGTGTGCAAATGCTTTCATGAGAGGTGGTCTTACTGAAATAGCAACTGAAACTAAAACCACTATTTATCCAGCCAGCTTGGGGCTGTTCAAAAGCACCGTCCTTCCTCCCTCTTGCTTCTCTGGAGGGCAACACTGACAGATCTGAGAGGAGAAATTTCATGGAAATAAGGTACAGTTTATTTAAAAATAATGGGGGCGGGGAAGGGAAGAGAAGAGTAAAGAACAGAAGAAAAGTGACTGAGCTTCTCAGCAGCATGATTGGCAAGTTAAATAGCAGAATCGATGTGCCTCCTCCCAGAGCCTGGATCAGACACAGGAGAAAGGACATGATCTTCCCCAGAATGGTGAAGATGTCAGAACCCACAGCTCTTAACATCTGAAATACCCACGGGAAAAATTAAATTGCAAATTATCCAACTTCCTTCCAGTGGGAAACTGAAGGGGGAAAAAAAATAGCTATGTGAACATCTCAATTTATGCTAAGGCCAAACAACTCAGCAGTTAAGAGATTTTTGAAGGAGGATTAAAATCAAATTATCTTTCATGAGGGAGGAGAGAGATTTTGGGATCATAAGCCAACTTTTCTACTGTCCCTGGGTCTCATCTCCTGAATTCCTCAAGATTGTTAAAAAATCCCAACACTGCATTTTCTTGCTCATACTCCATATACAGAGAACATACTTTGGAGAACTTCTTTACTACATACAACAAATATTCTGCTCGTATCTAGAGCTGTATGATCTTTTGGTTAGATGCACAACAGTGACTAAAATACAACACACTGCCCTTTATTTTGAGTGGCTTTTTTCCTTCTTTCCTTTAAAGTAAAAGGACATACTTTTCTCTTACAGTGTATTTTAAAAGTCTCCCATTAAAACTTAGAAATAAGACAGTTTGTCTTTTGTACTTATTTGCTATGTTTCTGTACTCCATTTGTTGAGCAAGTAGTCCTAATATACTGCTTTACAGTTATGACTTACTGTAGCATTTTAATTTTCTACTGGGTAGATTTTAATCCATCACAGCACATTCTGTCACCCACACTGTGCAGTAACAGTAGATATTTCACCAGCCAAGGGAGAACGAACACATAGATATTTAGTGGAGACAAAAGCCCTACAGAAATGCCAGCAAGCTAAGGGGAAGGAATGCATGATAAATGAAGAATGCGACCACAGAGATAACTGGTAGGGGCAATGAGCTTTGTGCAGTTCCACTCAGAAGCTGGAAGCTGATTACTTCCGTACAACATTCTGGGCAGAATAAGGCTACTATTTTAAAGCAACCAACATGCTTTTGCTAAATAACAGACCATTGTCAGAGCTGTTATCCTGGGACAGCAAAACTACCTTTACTGCAATTACTATTCTCTAGTTGGAAGGTTAATTACCCAGATTTTCTACATTTAAATAACATCAAATCCCAGGTCACTTCTGATGTTCAAAAATACTGCATTCCATGCAGAAGCAAATGTTCAGTATTTCCAGCTAAGAAATGCTGCTACTAGAAACCCACCTCTCAAAAAACCAACTACACCCCCCAAAAAAGCCCTGAAATGACACACAAGAGGAGAATTGCTTGAAAACCACAAAAGTTATGCCAGAAAACCAAACGAAAACCACTTAATACAATCTTTACAGCATCAGTGGCACTGTTAAACTGAAAAGTACAAAACTAAATTCTATTCTTCCTTCAGCAACTATCATGAACTCCTAAATTATCACTGGGCTATGAAGTGCTAAGCGTCACGCCTGTGTCCAAACAGGACAATGACAGATTTTTGTTTTGCCCCTTTTTTGCCCAATTATTTAACCTTTACTAGGTAACAGTCACTGACTGGTATTCACATGTAGTATTTAACAACACAGACTTTCAGTCCAGTTACAAATCCTGACAGTTTAGCTGAATATCTCTAACATGCTTGCACCAACTTAATTTTCTTTTTCCTTTCCTTTTTTTTTTCCTTGTGAAGCCTGTATTGCATCCAAATATGAGTACATTTTCCAGGAACAACAAAACAGTGAATTGCCTATAAAGCTTTCACTCCCTGCCAAGCCATATGACAGCACTATGATTTCCCCCAAAGAAAAACCTATAACATGAAAGAAGGGAGGCAAAAGTATAGAAAATTTTTAACCCTTGTTATGTGATGGAAAAAGTTGGCAAAACAGACGAAGTTGAAAAGGAAAAAAATTTAAAACCAAAGGTTTTTGAAGCTGACCATACATGATGTTTTAAGCGTTGGACAATTTCAGTAGGAGAATGTTCTATCAGAACAAACTAAAATAATCCTAAACGCACAGAATTACTGTGTTCAAGTCATCACTTATACCTACACTGCTAAATAAGAACAGATTGCTTTTAACAAAGCCATTAAAAAACACTGCAAGACGGACATCAACAAAAAAAATACTTAGCATAAGCAATTAGATTCAAATAAGGAATTAATCTAATTCAAGTAATTTTTTTAATCAGACTATTTTTCATTCTCTTAATTTATTTTTTTGTGTACCCTTCTGTTCAGCTCTGAACATCTTCATTTATCTCACAAGAAGTTCTGCATTCTTTCTTTACACTGAGTTCACAGCTTCAGTACACTGAACTTAGAACACAGGTATGCAAAGCTTCAAATGTACTGACAGACCAGGCTGATATATGTAAATTTAAAAACTGTTTACACTGAGGTTTAAGAAGAAGAGGAAAATATAAAACAGTTCAATTAAACTACTGCAATTTTGTTTATACAAGTGTAGAATGGGATTGACATTTAGTTTTATCTCTGCAAACAGATTTAATAATCTTATGATAAAGGCTTATGTTTATCTAAGCTTTTATTATCTGTGAACCACTCAATAGTAAGCAAATTAGTTTTCTTAAAGACATTTCAGCCAGGAGGCTGGTTCCAGTTCTACTTCAAAAATTTTAAATCACAAGAGTAAAAACGAAAAGCAACATTTATCTTTAATTACCTTTTCTTGGCCTCTTCATACTGCCAGTTCAGTCTTACTCTGTCTACAAGTCTTGTTTTGTCATCAAACCCAAACTTTTGCAGATTTGAAGAGCAAAGAGAGGGAGAAAAAGAGAGGAAGAAATAAGAATTGAAAAACACTCTCACAATAAAGAAAGGTATAAATTAAGTCTAACTCACTGGACTCACGAAAAAAAAATAATATCAATGCTTTAGGTAATAATATAATAAAAATCAATTTTACTCTTTAGAAATACAGAACTAGTTTATTGCTAAACATACATAAGATAAATGAGCCCTTTCAATAAACTACAATCCCAGAAATCAAGGGTTTGCAAACTGAATCATTAATGAATGGTTCAAGCTTTTCAACTTTATCCAAGCCTAAAATAAAACAAGTATTTGAAATATTTTACTACTTTATACAACCATTTTATGGACCTCAATCAGAAGTAATTCAGATTAAATTTCCCTGTACTGCGATATTACCCAGCACTCAGATCACTGTGTGTTTTAAACACTATTTATTACAAAAACATCACCTGAACCAGTTGTAGAACGTGCATTTATACTAAAACTCCTACTGTATTCAGTCCAGTTTGTACAGCAACTTCTTTCCTTCTTAGAGCATCACAGTTCCCCTCTACACAGTCTGTATATGGTCCAATATGTTAATCCCAAATCCCTACTTAACTGCATTGCTGTATCTCTAGATTTCTCATCTCACTGCTGCTTTTGTCCATCTTCATCATCACATTTTAAAAAATTCACCTTTTTTTTTTTCCTCATATTCCACTACTGATAATTCAGAGAAACCGTTAACATAATTGCTTCATGTTATCTTCCTGACAAAAAAACCTATGCCTGATAAACACAATTTTCAGACTACATTTGACTTGTCTTGGATGGTATTCAATATGTACTGTGAATGGGAAAATGCTGCTATGCTCCTTTTGGGTTTGGAATTCAATAATCACATCCACCACCAGCTGAAAAATTACATCCCTAATACACTGAAAGATGGCCTAGTGTTAGCTAAATTTTCATAGATGCTTTAGGCATATATATTCTTAAAAACACAGATTTCCTTTTTGCAGAGACCCTCTGGAGATGTACAACTTGTCAGTTAGTCAGCAAGTGAAAGAAGAGGAGAAATGGGATGATAAAAAAACCTCAAATTAATAAGTTACATAGTTCAACAGAAATTTCTAACCAAATGTGGAGTAACATCCAAACTATAGTAACAACAAACTACAAATAGGTTGTCTGTCTTCTTGCTTTTTTTTAATCTCATCTACAGAAGCAAGAATTTTATTGATGAAGAACAGCTATGCTGCGTAGTACTACTGCAAGTCAAATTTTTATCATCTGAAATACATAATTTTGCTCACACAGAACTATTTCCAGGGAATGCTAATACGCTCCTCTCAAATACTATATTTAATAGCATATTTGAGCATACAGGTATGACAGATGAGAATTTTTGTTAGTTTTTAAGAAAAATACTTTGAGACTCTAACCAATATTTCTCTCGTCTCAGAAAAAAGGAGCATAGGTCTACCTTACATCTTTGATGTACATAAACAATGATGAGAAGCATGATGAAACCAAGATTTTAAAAATCAAATGAAGAGCACCAAAAAACATCACTACTACCAGAATACTAACATCACACAGTGTTGCACAACCATGTCTCAACTTCAAGATGGCTAAAGTTCTTTCTTCCTTCCTGCATCATTACACGTATCAATAGGTCAGAGCTAGTGATGTGAAAGGAAGAGGTCAGTGGACACCTCAGCAAGAGCTGTTACTTAAGAGATGAACCTGTGGTCACCAAAGTGATGACATGAGAAGTGCTCTGCTGAGCTGGCTGAGTCCGGAAGCTGATTCTACCTGTCAATACCTGCGAGCACATCGCTACGCCTTGGTGCCATGCTCAAGCAGCAGAACCACAAAGCCCACCACTACTCAGGGGTGCCACTCACGTGCTCTGTAAACAATAGCAAACACAACTCCCTCGCAGCTAATACAGCTTTGGATTTTTTGTTCTGGTACAGCCAATACCTCTTAAAACAAAACAGGAAGTAACGAAGTATCACTATGGTACAAAAGCAACTTCTTTTCTACAGCAAATGTCTCTCATAGGAATGCATACCTCTCCAGTGATGTCAGTCTGAGAACAAGCGTCGCAGTGTTGCTGAGGTAAACAGGAGTCACTGAGAGAACTAGAATTGTGCTGGAGATCGGGCAGGGAATCCGTAATACAACAGCTATTCCTGAATCCATCTGTTAACTTGGCCAGGCTCTGCGGGAGAAGAGATTTAAAAAAAAAGAAAAAAATTAGATTAACTGATTTTTATAATTTCTTTATTAACAGAGGAAAAAACAACCAACCAACCTATTTTAGAAATATGAAAGGTAGCTTGTCTATTAGAGCTATTTACAGGAAGTAAAACTTACCGTACTGTTACTAACATGTAGAAGCTTTGCTTTGAAATAAGCCTCTCATTTTAAAAGATCTAACAGTGACCAGATTTTAATTTATTTGTTTTGGATCTATGACCATTTCAGCTTTTGTATGTCTTACAATTCTTTAAATCTGGCAGCTGTCAACTTTCAGGTTAGCTGATAAGGAAGATAAATGCGATTCATCTGCCCTTTTGCCATCTTGTGCACAGGTTGCATTCCTTAGCCACTACTGCTATCATATACCAACTGGATGAATACCTTGTATTAACTGTATTTTTATGACAGCTGATTTCACCCTTGTACTCTCTCATCCAAGGTTCACATAATTAAGAGGTATTTTACACTTTAGGTTATGCAAGGGACATCTCCAAGATGCCTAATGACACAAACTGTGAGGGTAGAAACTTCAAGCAGTCTTTAAGGTGGAAGGGGAGTAAGATATAATCACACGAAGTAACAACAGTTTGACAAGCTTAGCTGACAGGCTGGCAATATTCCTTTAAAAAAGGATAAAATTGTTAATATCACTTTTATTTTCTGATTGTGCATTCTTCTCTTTTTCAAAACTTACAGAGAGTAACAATAACAAAACCACTGTGCAGGCTGCTGTTTATAACCATTATGCTTCAAAACAACTTTTTCTTTTTTTAATTTAAAAAATTAAATTCTGGCCCCTCACCTGCAGATAAAGGACAATCAAATTATGTGAACTTGTGTTTCGATTTATAAATCATAACATAAACCATTTGTTTCTAAAAATACATGTAAAAATTCTCAAAACTGCTTACTCCAGTAAGCAACAGAATCTGAGACAAACCTGATGCACTGCACTGGAATAAGGCTGGCCCTCAGGAACCTCAGTGGCTCTGACAACTGGTGATTTGCAACAAGCCCCAGTTATTGCCCATATCCAATTACCAGGAGATTTCTCAGTGTTCGAAGTGCAGTTCAAAAAAGATTAGACATCAATGCTGTCTTTTCCTACAATAAATCAAACTAATGGAGCCAAGAAGACAAATTTGTGTAATAGCAACTGTTTGTGGCTCAGAGGAACAGCATGGCCACCTCGAAGACAGAGGCATCTGGGTTTGGAGCCTAAGAAGCATCCCTAGGAACTGCTGCAGGCCTGAAACTAGTCAGAAAAAGCAGCTTTTTCTAGTAGCCTCCATTTCTGTCCTACACAGTCCATCCCTTTGTTCTCATTATATACCAGTTGCTCCTTCAGGCCTGCCTCCACTAATGATGAAAAAGAAGGAGAATATCCAGCCTGGTGTCGGATGAACGAAGGAGAAAGGCAGAGAGAGACATAGGTGCAATGCCACATGCCAGACAGCACGTGCTGCTCCCTCCTTATACTCTGTGTGATGGTACTACAAGGTCTGTGTGGGGCTAGGATTTTGTGCTCAGCACAAGCAGTGACAAAGGACATGCCAGACGTGCCAGCAGTGAGACAAGGTTGCACTACATGTCTCCAGAACTTCAATTTGTCTTGGCTCCCCCCAAAAAAGCCAATTCTTCTGCCACCTCCCAACTGAACTATACCATCTTAGTATGAAGGACAGGCAAAATAGTTCCTTCTTAGTCCTGAGACGGCAAAGTTCTATTTCAAGTTATATTGTCAAGAAGTCTCTGGCTAGTGTCCCTTTATCCTCCAAGACCTGCTGCAAAAAGAACTGCTCCATGACATGGCAAAAAGAAAACCAGAGTGTCTTCCACATTATGAAAATTAAAAATTGCAGACTCCTGTTTAACTCCCTTCTTCAAAACTCACTGAAGAAATTTTTATGAAGGTGGTGAGACACTGGCAGAGGTTGCCCAGGGAAGCTGTGAATGCCTTATCCCTGGCAGCGTCAAAACTAGATGATCTTTAAGGTCCCCTCCAACGCAAGCTATTCTACAATTATGTGATATGATTCTATGAATCACTAACAGGTTTATAACATGGAAATAATAGTTTCAAATCACAGCTACACAAACATCAAACATCTCCTCTTTTATCCAGTAAAGCAGAGCCAGTCTCAAGAACAAAAACTGAAAATTCAGAAAGCAGTTTCTCCCAAACAGGCTATTGCCTATCTGTCACCTTTGGCTAACGCATACTATGTTACAGGCATACAAAACACCAAAGGTCCTGATGCCAGAACTGCAGTCTAAACTTCTGCCTGTATTTCAGCTACTTCACACACTCCTGGTGCGCTCTTAATGCCTTCAGCATCTCCTTGGCAGATAATGAAGGGCTGTCTGGCTGCTGGCCAGGCTTCCTATCTGGGCATAGTGGCTGAACCCTGGATTTAACTACTTTAAAATTATACAGCATTTGACAGGTGGCAATCACCAAGTAGCATCACCTTAACTTGCAACTACGTGCGTAGGTGACTATGCTCTAGGGTTAAGCACATACATTTTGAGTCCTACTTGGATGAGTGAAAGCACAGCCTCCAGCAATCCTAACAGAGAAAATTACAACCTTAGTTCACATACTTCTAGACAGAAACAATTTACATTACTGCTAGGAGTAATACCCTCCCCAGTTATACGGAGGAATCCATCTTTCATCTGGGGTTTATGGATTATTTATGGCAATCGAACAGAAACTGCCAAACCAGCCTATTGTATGGATGTAAAGTTCTAGGCACACCAGCCCAGACCTACTCAGAAAGAGGGAAATGAGCACTGCCATTTCATCATTGCCTGTTACTATCTGATTTGGGAGCTCTCTGCCACATACAGTTTCAGTGCAGTTCCCACATAACCTATTTAGCCTGTTTAACTGATAACGTTTTTTTAAAAAAAGAACAAACAAAACCACAGAAAACCTCCAGTGCTTACTAAGGATAAAGGACAACATTTTAAAAGCATATGTACATATTGGAACAGAAACAAAAGTGTGAAAGGGATTTGGGGGAGTACAGGAGGGAAGGGGGGAAGGTGAGAAAGGAGAGGAGGGAGGGGAAGAGACACACACATGCTGCTTTTAGGAACCTGACCATGCAACTTGATTATTCAACTTTGTATAAAAAGCTTGCCCACTTTTTTTGAGCAGCGATTCTGTCACTTTGCTTTATTTGCAACTACAGCACCCAGTTTGAATCTGACCACCCTCTCCTTCCCTTGTCAGTCTTCTCTCCCACACAACTCAATCCAATTATCGTATTTCTCTCACAGCCACAATTTTCCAAGCACCTACACAAGAATGAGTCACTTTCACTATGTTTAGTTCTGTTGCTCACACTGGCCAGATTTAAATCAAGAAATAATAAGAAATTGTCTATTTCCTTTCTCACAAATAAATCCCCATCTGTTTACACAATACTTTAACTCCTCTATAAACAGCTTTCAAAACAAAAAGAAGTAAGAAAGCTTGTCTTACCAGCAATAGCTTTAAAGTGTAGCATTTCTGATGGCAAAAGTTTCAGAATTGATAGGAGATTAAAAATCAAATTCTGATCTTACTAGGAAGATACTTAAAATAGACTTGCACTTATTTGACAAAGGTAAATAAACCTGTAACCATAATCTTCAATTAATTATAAAAAGGAAAAGCCCAGAAAAGTTTGGTGACAACAAATAAAGTATTTTTTTTTTTGGTCAAAAATTTAAAAACTATCAGGCAAAAAGTTGGCTATTTTTCCAGAGCACAGTAAGTTGGCAGAAATACACAATTTTTACAACTGCAACCCTTGTGAACTATTAAATATGGATGGCATTTAGTCCCTTATTACAATTACAACAAAACATGCAGAACTGTTTTGCATGCTAAGCCTGTGTGGAACAACTATCTTCTAGATTCTCCTGGACTGTATGTTTATTACTGCATGCTATCACAACTGAGTGCCACCAATTGCAAAAAGGACACATCCTAGATTGATATTTCCTGTATGCCACACAGATCCATGAGGAACAATGGCAACACCTTTCATTTTTGCTTCTGCCTCTTGCAATCTCTATATTCTGGTGCCGCCAGCATTGCCCAATTCTCGGTACTAAGTTTGGTTCTAGACTTCTACGTTCTTCAATACTGCATTTAAAGAAAGTGCAAGTGCACTTAGTGTTGGTTTAACATGCAACTTCAAGGCACCTCAAAGTTTACGGCTCTATTTAGAGCTACAGAGGAATTTAAATGTAAGGAAAAGGGAGAAGAAGGGGGTAAATCTACTAGGGGTGTCAAAACAAGGTGAGTAGTTAAGCTGCTCCAAGATCACATGCTCATTTACAAATTACTAGTTACTTTGCTAAAATGTGTGTTACTGCATCCATGAAGAACTGCCTTTCTAAGTCATTTCTTGCTAGCCAGGCACATGGAAGACCAAAAATTGCTTTAAAACTTGGCCAACACAAAATATTAAATATGTTAAAAGATGTCAATGCAGAAACTTTTCAAACTGAACTAAGTATTCTTTCTACTTGAACAAAGATTTGTGGTCCATCAGCTGACCTCTGGGTAATGCTTTGGAGGCTGCGTAACTGTGTAACTATGGAAAACCATTATATGTAAACTACATAGTACCCATACCATTTAACAATAATAAGATAATAAAAAGCCCAACACCAGAACACTACTGTGGAGAAAAATGAAAGAAAATATTTTAATGGCAATATTAATTTAGTATGGCCCCTAAAATTTAGGCAATAAAGATGCCGATTACCATATAGTAGTTTGAAGAGTGGATGAAGAGAACAGGTCTTGTCACACCTCTCTACCTGCAGCATATTTGGGTAAGTCTACACTGAAGTCCCTGAAGTGGCAGAGGCTCGTGGCTCTTTGATCAAGGTCCCATCACATTAATAACACAGACACAGCAACTGAAAGCTTGAAGCAGGATGCAGAATCCATTCATAAGTTACATCACTTCCCAGGCATGTATCTTCCCTTCCCCTCTGTGCTCCAATTCATGAAATAATTCAAAGCTTGCAATTACATTTTCTGTAGTTGTGTTTAATCATACATCTTGAGAGTTTTGTGAGAACATTTAAAATCAATGTATGTCTTGATATGGGTACTTAAGAGGAATGCTCAGGGCAAAAGTAGGAAAACTGCTAAACTGTGGCATAGTGACAGAGATCTAATTTTGTGAAATGCTCATAAAACTCAAAATGTGGTAGACAAACTGGTAAACATTTTAGCACATGAATTATTAGTCCTACTTTATTACAGGTAATACAAAGAGACACTAAACAGAATGAAAAACAAATACGGTAAAACTATAAGGTATTTTTTCTAATACAGCATAATTACGCCATAGCAGTCTTTGATGCAATCAGCAGAAACAGAAAGCTGTATTTAACAAAAGACATTGATCGAAATATAAGGATAGTACAGTATCTGAGACAAGAAAATAAAACTGCTTTTGAAGTCCTGCGTTCACAGTGTGGGCAATGACTACTGACCTCTTTAGACCTGCCTGCTATTGGTAATTATCAAACAGAAAAATCGGTTTAGGCCACCTCACTTGCTTATTTAAACTTGGTAACACTAACGTAATCATGAACAAGAAAATAGAAGTAGCTTATTATTTTTTAGCAGCTATTTATTCAGCTATGTAGTTCTTACCTGTATAAGGTCCTGCCTTTCTTTTTCACCTGTGCATATAGCTTTCTTTATGGTTCGAAGCTCACTCATTATAGCTTGTGCTTCATCCAGTCTATAATTTGTATGAGCACTTGACATCTTACGATCAATCCTGTTGAAAATATTAAGACAAAATCAGGAATTTTTACGTATTTAGGAAGCATGTAGATGTTTTACAATCTCTTGTTTATTCATGTACCACTTTATTTCCAGGAATAAATGACACTCTGCTTGGAATTAACACAGCACTCTGTGCCAAGTACACTCTAAAGACAAAGCAATGCATTTATCTACTCAAGTTCTGCAGAATCAACAATTTTTCTGGTTTTAATGTCCTAATACACAGCTTACAGGCAATGTCTGTGGACCATTCCATGCAACAGAAGCAAAACCAACCTAAAACTAACCTACATGGTAGTAACTTGAAAGAGAAAGATACTAGCAGTCCAGCTGTCATATTTTCCATGCACCACTACATGCTTCAACACCTTTTCCGCAACTTCTACCTGATCTTGCCTTAAAGTTTCTAAAACAGGTATTTCATTTTCTTGGAAAGAAATTTTTAAATTCCTAAATTCTTATTGCAAATGCTCTCCTGCCATTATGGGCGTCTTTGAATATCTTTTCTAAAGACATCTTTGTCCCACACTAAGGAACATCACGTGGTACCATCCCAGAAGATTCCAAATGCAAACTCTGCAAGGAGGAAGAGTGCTACCTACGTCCTCAGGCTGAAGCAGTGCTCACGTTTCCATCCTGACACAAGAATCTCTCATCTTAAGTGGCATATACACTGAGTTTTCAACTTTTTTTCCAACAGTTTGCAATAATAAAGGACAACAGATTGGGATGCAGAAGCCCTGTCCAATGCATCATCTCGATAATTTGCTTTGATTTTTAGATAAAGAACAAGACCAGAGACTACAGAACTTACAAGATCCACCATCAGGTCATGGGTTTATAACAAACAGCTATGGGATTTTAACTGGCTACCAAGAGCAATTAGAGAAAATTCTGCTGAATTCCTGTTAAAATGAGAATACCTCCATTTTTTTGGAAAGCATGCATATAGAAAAAAAGGTGGTATGCAAATAATGGTCCCTAAGCCAACGCTAAGTACTAACAACTCCAGGAAAAAGGGTCTCTGCTTTACAAAATAAGACATAAAACATACATCAGTCCTTACACAGGACATCAGTTTATGAAAAGATGTAGTAGAAGAGAGTATGCTATACATAAATGACAAGAACACCCAAACTCTATTTGGTGTTTCAAGTTTCAAGGTAGGTATTACGTTAAGCTACAAGCGTCAATCGCACTCACCAGTATGCTCTGCCAGTGAAATTCACTTGCAGTAAATTATTTGCTTCAAAATTAAAATACTAGATGAAAACTCAAAAGGGCTGAATAAAAACCTGTGGCTTAATTATACAGCTCATAATATTTAGGAAAAAAGTAGGTTGTTTTTTTTTCTGACAGTTCCTGCTTTTGGAGACAACACAAAACAAGTCTGAACAGCAAGCTTTTCACTTACATGCAATTTTCTCCACTTTGCATAAGATAATATGTAAGCATTTACAGTTTTTTATTCAAAAAAGAAGAAAGGACTTAAGTGTCACACAGATGAAAGTGAGATTTTTGGTTGGTTGGGTTTGGTTTTAAGACTTTTACTTAAGTCTTCACTAATTCTTAATTAAAATCCTGAAAATAGCAGATAAAACCATGAAAAAACAACTAACCCAATTCACTAAAAGTTACATGAAAAAATTAATGTGGTTTTCTCTGAAGGTTACCTTAATGCTAAGAACACAGATTCCACACAAACATTAGACCCAAAAATGGCTCCTACACAACTGCTCATTATACTGCTTGCCAGGCCCAAGGTGGCATTCCAGGAAAAGGAAATTATTTAATTTCAACCATATTTTTGTCCAGTTACCCAAAGATTCATGTACCTGGGTATCATCAACTGGTATCTGTTTAAGAAAAGAATCAAAATAATTTCTACTGCCAGAAGTATTTGAGCTTAAATCAGTATCAGTGTCAACCCAAAGTGACTTAAGTACCTCAGAAAAATATTTGCTATTTATTGTTTGTTAATTTTATATCCTCCTTTCATAAAGCTCTAGTTTTGAAAGCCACAAAGTTAACAGGAATCTTCCATTTTATTACTAGAAAAGAACAGGATACAAATACAGATTAGATGTTTGTATGAACAGAAAGAACACTCAGATAATACACAAAACTATAGATAAAGTATACATTTTGTGAAGGATAGTTTCAGACATGTAGGGCAAGTTCCCATGTTCCTCTGTTTTCCTTCACATGCTTTCAACAATGCAAGACTCTCCCCATCCTCACCAAAGCACAGATCTGTAGCTAATACTTAGTTGTAAAGCTTTTGTTGGGTCTCGTATCCTCTAAAGTAGTTTGCAGCTACAAATTGTTCAGTCAGTCCTAACTCCCTGTCTCTCCCAACTTCCCACAGTGTTCACTTTGCTTCCGTGGCCAACTGGCAGAGTTTTCATTTCCTTTGTTGCTAAAAGCCTTCTTCCTCCAAAATTCCTGCCAGCACACAGAAGGGTCACTGAAACACAGGGGAGGAGGAACTGCTCCTCATTCTCAGTCCCTGGCGCCAGGTCAGAGGAAGGAGTTTGTTCCAGGAAAGGCTCATCTTTAACCCTGTAACTGGACTGCAATAGGATCAGTCGCAGCTCGGGGAAAGGGCGCCTGTGGAGGCCAAGAAACACCATCACACAGGGTGGAATCTTCGCAGGCCTTAAACGACGAGCTCTAGAAAGTCTCCATTGGGCAGCGGCAGACAGTGATGTTTGAAGGCTTATCACAACATTGCCAAATTTGGATGAAACTGTAGAAAACAGTGTCTTAATAAAAAGCTGCAGCACTACAAAGTTTGAAAATCTGACCGTACAGGAGCTGTAGAGGTATTTAAAAAAAACTCAGTCTTCTCACAACACACCCCTTCCCCCCCCCACCCCTTTCCCTAGTTGTTTTGTCATTTTGTTTTGGTTTGTTTTTTAATTTTCATCAAAGATGGCTTAAACCATTTGACTAAAATTAAAAAGAACAGAAAACAAAATACAGTGTAAGGCAGATACTGTATGCAGAAAATGTCAATGCAAGTGATTTGCATTTAACAAAGGCATCTGAATCAGACAGTGACACAAAATGATGAAAATACTGAGCAACCTAACTACCCTTCATATAAAGTCTCTCTCTCTCTGAGAGCTAGAGCCAACAGAGGCTGCACACAGAGTCATACAGCAGCAGGTTCTGATACCCGCTCATAACCCATTCTAGTCAGACTTTAAAAGCAAGCATTCAACCAAATGGAAAGCCCAAAGTGTGACCGCTCCTAATACTGTTCTTGGCTTATACCTGAAATAAAAGTTAAGAACATGGCTTTACAAAACCAGCTAAACAGGATGCATACTATTCTCAGTCTGGCAGTAACTGAAGATTTGAACTAGCACAAGAAGGAAGAAAAGCTATGCTGACCAAAAATTTAGAAAAGGTAAGAAAAGGAGAAAATGTCTGAGATGCACGAAGCTTGGAAAAGAAAAATAAAAGAAGTGTGTTGGGAAGATAGCAGCATTTTCGTTTTAAAGCAGAAGCTGTTTCTTTTCAGACAACATACTTACTTTGTGGATATGTAACAGACAAAATACTTCAGCTTTGGTACTTGACTTGAGTGACCCTCTTCTCCTCACAAATACAACCTCACAGATCACTCAGGGACAACCTAGAGCACAGTTAGGCCTTTAGTCCAATTTGTATCCTGAGCACAAAAAGAGGCTAGAAAAACTTCGCTCTTCATTTGGTAGTATGAGTACTCTCAAAGTGTCAAACTGCTCCAAAGAAATCCTGGATCTCACCAGAAAGGCAATTAAAAAATTACTTGAAAACATAAAAAACAAACAAATCCACCAGCCTCCGGTTCAAGCAAAGTCACTGCACTTGACTTTGAAAGCAGAAACATTGTCAGAAATTCACTGCAATGCCAGGTTACACACCAGAAAGATGTTATCCCCAACTTCAGCCAGCAACAACAAATGGCCCAGTACACCAACGGGACAGAGAGTGACCATAGTAACAGCAGCAATGAGCAGCACCAAAGCTCTGAGTTGTCATGCTAGAACTTTTAAACTAAATTATTAGAGTGACCACTGACTAATCAGATATGCTTTAAACTAATTCTTCTCTTGAATGTCTTTCCTATACACCCATCCTGGAGTACAAGCAACTTCATTTGGGCTAAAAGCCAAGACTAACATTTGTACTCTTAATCATTTCCAGACTTCACTTTTCAAAAAGTTACACTACTTTGTTGGACTATCTTAAATGAATTACATTAATTAAAACAATCCTGAGTTTCAAATGGCCCTCAAATATTTTAATAATCCTGTTCAAGTGGTTAGTCCTTTTATAAAACAACTGAATCTATACCCTTAAAATAACCCAATAAACCAGAAGGAAACCAAATACAGAAAGTAGAAAAGGGAAGACAATCCTTACTCACTTAAAGAAAATATGATTAAGAATCTTGAGACTAAAATGCTTTTGTTCTGTTACTGCTTACATATATAGGCCTCCATCCTAAAACATTGACTACACTTAGTTTACTTAAAATAGTTATTGATGAAATATACTGAGTGCTTTGTTTTACTAATTTTCAGCTAATATCGTATGTTAACAACTCAACCAACTAGCTGTAGAGGCTTCAGGAAGTCAATAAAAACACATTTATGCCTGAAAATGATTACATTATATCTGCCAATATATGAAGGATTTTAGCTGAACAAGTATACTTCACTGAAACTTTTAAAATGCATTATAAATCAGAAGAACCATGTAAGCTTAAAAAAAAAAAACCCAAACAAACAAAACCACCAAAGGATATGAAGTGCATGCACTACTCACCCTCCTTTAAAAGCAAAATCTGAGGGTCCCCCTTTATACCATTTTGTTAACATGATACCAAACGAAATCAAAGTTGAAAAAATAAGTAACCTAATTTCTCCAGGATCCCTGGAACTTTGCCAGAATTACTGAAGCAAAAGCGTGTGCCCACTCTTTTAGCACCAACACAATAAATCCAAAGCTTAAGAATTTTAACACGGATACTGTACTTACACTGCAAAATACATTAGACATGCAACAGTTCCAATGTTTTCAGGAAGTGCCTGCATTAAGCAGCTCATTCACATACATGCTGGAAAAAAGGCCATGATTTCTAAATGCATGGCCACATGTTCAAGGCAAATCTATGAGCTGTTCAACACTCGGTCAAGCCCCTAGCCGTCTGTTGAACAGATCTGGAAATCACAGCAACCTGTGTTTACCTGCCATCTTTTCCATAGCCTGGCAACCTCTCTCCCTATCCCACTGGGCATCCCGTGTACTTGCTATATGTGTAGGTGACTAAACAGTGCACAGATGGAAGTCACTCAGTTCCCATCTGATGGTCTGCAGGAAAAGTGGCAAGGAGAGGGTCACCACAACAGTTCACAACTTTTGCCACCACTGAACACATTGGAAACAGAGCACAGGCTGCCTAAAAGCCCTGGGAACAATGGCAAATTGCCCAGAGCTGCCTTTCCTCCCAGGGAGGAGACAAGGACTCACATTTATATGCACTCATGCAACAAAAAAAATTAAATGTCTTACAGACCATCAGACTTACAGTACACACAAATCAGCTACACTGTGCAGAAATGAGACAATCTGACCATCATATAAAAGGAAAAAGTAGTGTTGCGGTGCACAGCCTACCCTGAGGAATATTTATGCCCAACCAGAAAGCATTGGTACCGTTCACAGGAAAACTCTACTGTATGGTGCTTCAGGCTGTACATATCTCCAAAAAACATTTGGAAAATATTTTTTTAAATCTAATTCCACCTCAGCATCTTCAGGAACAGTCACAGAACAGGGACCACAAAAACTGGTTTTGCATGTGTATCTATAAGGTCTCCAACTACTGTCCAACCCTCTTCCTACAATTTCACACAGTTCTCTCCCTGCATCTCTTATCACAGCAAAAACTCTGAATCAAAACAATTAAGAGGTTTCAACCATTTTAGGGTTTTTTTTGGCAATACTTTCCCAAGAAATTATTCCAAGGTGAATAAATAAAAAATAACTTACTCTTGCAGAGTTTCCACTCCTTTTTCCTTATACTGCAGCTCCTGCTTCATCTGTGCCAATTCTCGTTTTAGCCTAGAAAGCTAAAGATAACAAAATAAAATAATAAAATGTAACAGAAATTTTCATAATAAAAAAATTATTTTTCAAATACAAAATATCAGGTTACTTAAAAAAAAAATGCAAGTGATAATCTAAGTTCTCTTTTTTTTCTCTAAAATTTGCATTAAAATAACAGAAGACTTTCTGTTCGTAAGTCTTAAGTCTTCTGTTCATAATACTGTAAGACCCAATTAAACAGCAATCACAACATTCAGTCTGCAAAGCATCAATTTCCTCATCTATTTTGTTTGTTTCCTTTCTCCAACAGCCTATGCCAACAACCAGCAAGTTTCAATCCATATAGTTTCTCTTCTCTCCTTGCAGGTGACAGGCACCTCTCAACTGTCTTCAAGTCTTTAGCCAACGTAAAAAAAACCCTGAACATACAATGATGTTAATTTTTCTATCTGGGAAAACAAAACTCACTGGCAACAAAACTGGCCTCTCTCCCAGAAATGGCAGCCTGATTTTCTACATTATTTTCATATTGTCCTCCCCACTCAATCTCCCTGCCAATTACCTTAATCCAACCAGGGAACATAAATCAAAAGTGACAACGCAGAGATGTCTCCAAAACATAATTTTATGGGTTTATGAAAACAACTGCCTAAGTAGTTTGGGCAGACTTAGAAGACTGCTATCAGCACTAGGAATGATCTGTAAATAAATAGCTTCTTGCCCTCTAAAACTTATAGATAACTGAGAGCAATGGGGGGAGGAGGATGAAAGGGACTACAAATGGGAATGAAGGTGTTCTCAGTGTGTGCCAGTGAGGCATGAGACTGAACTGAGAGCCCAAAGAAAGGCAGGCGTAGAAGGAAAAAAGCTCTTGTCTTCTCAAACTATCAGACTTGGTACCTTTTCTAAAATTAATCCAGACTGCTCTTGATTTTTACATGTATGTAAAAAAAAAAAAAAAAGGACAAAACCATTACTAAAAAAAGGAGTAAAAAAAAAAAAATCCATCCATATGCAGGCATAAATTTGTTTTGTCAGCTCTATTCCAAAAGTGAGGGGCATGGCATCAGACCCCAAAATGCTCCTAAACCCTCACCAGCTCTTTCAACTCACACCAAAAGTAAAATGAAAAAATACATCACTAACTCACACACACAAACACTTCTCAGTGCATATTTTATTCTATTACTTGAAGCAACTCAGTGCCTACGCACACATTCAGTTGAACAAGTTATCCTATGCATTTAGAAGACTGTTTTGGTTTAATATTCAGGAAAAGAGAAATAACCATTTAAGTGAAGACTTTGTTTATTTCTTTAAATACTATTTAAATAAATAAGGTTTGTTTTCTCGTTTAGAGTATGCTGGCATTTAGACTATGTAAAACAAGCAAACACTAGTCAGCATGTAGTAAACATATGCAGATAGAATAAATGCCTTTGAAGGGTGGTGAACAGGATTTACTTTCAGAGGCACTCATGTGAAAAGTGGTCACTACAACAAAAATGGAACACTATCCTGCAAAGATAAGTGTTTTTTATTTATTTTGTGAGCCAAGTGCCTGGCATGCTAAATCCCATTTTATCCTTTAATAGAAAGAAACATACCATTTGGAAATAGGTTCTGCTTTTCAGACTGTTTTTTTAAAAAACCTGCTTTTTAGAACTGTTCTATCCATTTCCTTGAAACTAATATGCAGACTTCTTTGCTAAAAGCAGCATGGGAGAAATACGATAAAACTATTTAGCCAAGACAGTACCAAAAGTATGATTTTAGTATTTTTTTTTTTAAAAAGAAGCATTTTTATTACACAACTGCCTATCACTATTGCCTGTCATTGTCAGAATGTTTGCACCCCCCTCATAGAGGAGTCCTGGCCAAATCACCTAAAAAGTTCTATCTGGCCAACATGTCTACCAAATTGAGAGCAGCTTTCCAAACAGCTAAATCTAGAATTCAGTGACATCCACAGAACCCCACGGAAAAAGGGTAAATGGGAAACTATGAAGCCAGTGGGCTTGAACTGCAATTAATCAAGGAATTAATCAACCTAATTAATCAAGGAAGAATTTGGCTACAGAGCATTTACTAGCTGTGTCAGTTCTGAAAGCCTAGCTGAGTTTTCCTCTGAAATCTGTGACAAAAATCTTTATGCTTTTAACATGGAAAAAGCATTACTTTGCAAGTTACTGAAATGTAGTAAATACAGCTTTGTTTTAACAGAACAGCAAGGCAGAGTAGGAAAGCAGTTTTACAGTATTCTATTCTAAAAATGTACACCCAGTGTAAATGACAGGGTGAAGAAAAACAAACAGACCCCTTCCTTCCCCATGCCCAATCCATATATCTACAAAATGAAAAAAATTACTCACTCTGTCACGACGGCGAGCTATTTCTGCTTTGATCTGGTATGGGTCATACTTGGTATTAGTTGAAAATCCAGAGAATGCTAAACAGATGGAAAACAGCATTTTACATTAATTTTTTTTTTTACTTCTTTAATACAATTGTTAAGATGTGTCACTACTTAATAGACCATTGCATTCATTCTCTGTGTCACAAGTCACTAGGTTTTAAAATAATACTTTATGCTTAAAGTACAACTGAAGAATTACATTGGGTGTGCCTGAATTATATTTTTTTGTTGTTCTGAAAAACAAAAACCTATACAGCAGCACTGTATATTGCCTAAAAGCAACTAGCTTCCATGACAGGATTTACCGATGCCAGCAATTTGTGTAACGTTAACAATTGCTAATTGTTTCCTAGCTATGTTGAATTAACAGTATGATAGGGACCGAAGTAAAAAAAAAAAAGAAAACACAAAACCTATTGCAGAAGAAAATTCAATCAGCTACAGGGAGAAGCTGCTTCCTAAAGCAGTGACATAGGGAACCAACAATACAGATCAACCTCTAGCAAGTGAGCTCTTAACACCGCACATCTAGAGTCAGGCAACGATTTCAAGCTGTGGCATTACAAGCTGAAACCTAGACAGATGAAGTAAAGGTCCTACAGGATAGACTGGGCAAGACCAATCACGATTTATTGAGCCATTCACAGCAGCACTGGCCCACTGAAAAATGCCTGGTATATGAAGGGATGGTGTTGTGCTGTTAGACCTACCATCCCTTTGCAGAGCCGAAGGCTGCTGCTTTGAAACCCGTATCTGTGGTTGCACTGAACTTTCTGACTCTCCAAAGAATACTGCAATACCAAGGTCATGTCAAGCATGCAGGAACTTGCCAAAATGTGTAGTCATGCCTGGACTAATACTCTAAATCCAGGATTTTCTCTGGATTTTTTAAACAGTGCTGATCACAACTGAGTCACAAAACTGCTGCATTGGCACCTCCCTGCCAACCCACGACTGCTGAGCTCACGCCACCTCCCACTTACAAGCAGACAACACTGACTCAATGGCAGCACCCACAAGCAAACATGAAAATTGTGAAGTTTTAGTTCTTTTCACACAACAAACTGAAACAACTAGTGGTGGAGGCAGGAGAATCGGCAATACGAGCACCTAATTTTGGCCATCTAATTGCATTTGAATTACAAGCCTAGGATTTCTGTACAGTAAATTGAGAAGCAAGCATTCCAGAGTGAAGTGAAGCTGAATTAAGAAAATAAGTGGAGAAGCCTTGGGGAATCTTGAGTTGACAGCATGATTAATCCCCAAAGGGATTTTACTTTTTTAATAGCTCATCTGATTAATCAGCCCGTACCATTTTCTCACAACAGATACATATGACTTTAAACCAATAAAAATATATTAACACATCTGTAGAAAATTAAAGTATTTTTGTCACCTCAAAACAAGTGAAACGTTTTAAGTCATTTTACAGTATCTCATTATCAATTCCACAGCAATACCTAAAAGAAATCAGAGGGATAGGAAATCTAAAAGTCAACTGACATAGCATTTGCATATATGCTACAAAGAACCTCCATTTTTTCAGTCATATTTTGCTGCTATTTCAAGCAACTTTTTTTCCCAAGAATTTAAAAAGATGAGAAACAGGTTATGATTTTTTAGTGTATTACCATCAATAGCTTCTCTCTGTATACTCACCTGAAATAATTTAACAAAATATCCCACAGAATGATTGCAAATTTTCAAAATACCAAAAGCCCAAGCTCCTAGAAAAGTATTCTAATACATGTGCATTCAGATCTTATAATCCGCGGAAAAAAAATTATCACATCCTTAACCAGTAGTTAAACACTCTGTTTAAACAAGACTTTCCTTTTAAAAATTACTTTTTTAGTAAGGAAAAAAAAAATCTTTCCTAATAATTCTTAAGAAACTTGAATGTGACAGGGAGAAGTAAGACTAGTCACAACTGTTCAGTTATGTCACAAAATAAATCACACAATTCTTGTATTTAAAACTAAACCAAAAGGTGAGATAACCCCAGTTCAAGAGTAAAGGAACACTTGGTCAAGACCATCTGGGACACCTCAGCCTTAGAAAACATTTTTTATTCAGAATTTTGGCACACCTATGAATTACCCTGGATTCATAAATACCACTGAACCAGTAGCTGAACACTTCTACCCAGATGCCTACTTTAATCCCCCTCTCTGCAGTCAGGTTTCTTGAACATTTTCAGAAAGGGCTGAGGAGAGCTTCCCATAGTTACGAAGTACTTGGCATTTATCAGCAAAGCCTTCAATTAGACGACTGCTGTACACATGATGACCACTGAAAAGCCACCAGAGCAGTGAAACACTACGCTTCCACATGGCTGTGGGTATATCCGTTCCATACACTTTGAACTAGATTGTTTTGACTTTTCAGCAAAGACACCTTTTCCTCTTGCACCAGTCAACAGCAGCGACAGCAGTGCAACAACTTCAGATTTTAGTAAAAGTCCATCATTTATTTTCAAGCTACCAGAGATATCTGAAGAATGAAAAGGGCAGGAAACCAAGGCTCTACAACCTACACCACCAGCGCTAGAATCACAGGCTGAGAGTCAAGAATGAGGTCATTAATGAAACACTGCGTCCTACTTTCTGGTCAGAGGTACTTTCGACCACAACACCTTGTCCCGAACTCTTTATAGTCAATAAATCAACCACAGATCCACAGAGGGCTTGCCCTAAGATGATGGTGTCCCCCCCTGTCAGAGTGGAATAATCTATGAATTTAGGAAGGCAAGTACATGACTGACCAGCAACAATCAGTTCTGCCTTACGTGAATCATTATTACACCTGGCTCTGCAATGGCAGATGGTAGCTGGGATATACCCGTTTAATGTTGATAAAAAAGCATATTCTAATAGATCTAACAGGAAATGGAATTCTCTGAATAACAGTGAAAGGATAGCATCTCACTTCCGTCATCAGGATCTTCATTCAGAGGAGAACCAAGAGATAGAAACACTTCATATACTTTCTTACATCACAAGTTGTACAAGGCAGGTGGGCAAATCAAGAAAAGGCTAGCAAACTCACAGCTGGCATAAGAACGGCTGTCATCCTCACACATTTTGTGCAATTGCTGATATTCTTCTTGGGCCAGCTCAAAACGCTGCTGTTTTATTTGGTAAATCTCCTTCTTGGCATTGAGTGCCTCCTGGGCAACAATCAAGTATTCCTTTAGCATGCGTTCCTGCTCCCTCCTCCATTGCTCCCTTGGGTCCTCAATTTGTGTGAGCTCTACAGAGAAAAGCATTAAAAAAAAAAAAAAAGTAAGATGCTACATAACACAAAGTATAAATTATTTGGTTAAAGCCTGTTCACAACCAGCATACTTAACACTACAGTGCTCAAAATCACTCCAGCCTGGACAAGAAAAAGGAGGGATGCAGAGTGGAAGAACAGGGAAATCTCTTTCAAATATAAAAGACATTTAAATTTTATTATTTTTCCTTACAAACTAGTGCAAACCCAACAAAAACAGTGTTTGGACTCTTACTGTCCTTTCAGCCAACTTGAAAATTCTAAAACCAACCGAAAACCCCAGAACCATGTAGGATCGTGAAAAGTATCTCAATGCTTAACTCGTAACTCTACAAATGGTTGTAACAACCTTAAGATACTACATACAACTTCACAAGTGTAACATCCTGAAGAGTCAATGGCAACACCTGTGTAATTAAGAATAATGTAATTCAACAGAAATCAGTATTTTAATCTCAAATGCACAAAAACATTTCAACTGTTTCTTTTTTGTCTTAAGAAATAGCACTCTCATGCTCTCTCTTTCCAGAGTTTAGAACAGCCTGCATTCAAGCACAAATCAAAAACAGGTTTCCAGTACAAAATCTTTCCCATATATACAGATTTTCAAACTTATAACCATACAGCAATCTTGCAGCTGCAAAGACATTTAAGGAGGACACATGCATTAATTGGCTAAAAAAAACTATTAGTCCATTTTTGTGGCGCTGCTCAAGCTAGCAAATATTTTACGCAAGAATGTTCATGTGAATTTTCATATTTAAGTGATGCTAATTTCTGTTGATTGAGGCTCTATTGGTTAGAAGTTGCTGCAGATGTAATGTCAATGTTCAAAGTAGTAGCAGAACCCGCAGCACAGTCCAGAGGTTAAGTAATCTTCCCAAACTTTGCTTCTCGCAAGAGATGAAAGCTAGTTATATTTTTGATTAATCTTGTGAACATAATTCAGTATATTGGCATCAGTGATGATACAGGAAACTGTAAAAGACTGAGTGCAACACATTAGTGTCACTCTACTGTCAAGGTCATGCTAATAGCTCTATCATTTGAGAGCCAATCTGAAATGTACATAAACAAAGTTCATCTGTGACCGGTACTTCCAGATTTGTCTATTAGGTTCTTAATAACCTTGTCTCTCAATAGCTGTGACTTTTACCTCCCCACAACCTCTCACATTTTAAAGGTACAAAGATCGCGCCTACAGTTCGGCAATTTCTCCCCATATCCCCATACCTCCCCAATACATCCCCATAACCCTGGATACCCAGCCACGCTTTCTGGCTCCAATGCCCTCAGACTAATTCTGCAGCCCAGGACAGGATGCGCTGCGGCTTGTTCCAATCTCTGAAATCCTTCTCTGCTTGCTCTGCAAGCAGAAGAAAGTAAGAATTCACACTGCAGTCCGTCCTTTACTGAGAGCGTGATAATTTGCAATGCTATCTCATCTATCCATAAGCATTCCTGAAATTCATATAAATTTAATATTCCTAAAACTGCTAATCCCCTACGGGAACTATGTAGAGATTAATAAATATTTACGAGTCAGAAGAGTTGGAACCCAGGAAGTGTCTCTTTTTGAACAGGAAATCAACAGTTCTAATCTCCACAGACACCAAGGCTGAAATGTTACGTTCTATCACGCATTAAGCTTCTAAGGACCTGTACTACAGGGCACAGTGTCTGTTACGAAATTATTTCAGAAGCTTCTCAAGAGCTAGAAGCATTCTTCTGAGGCACAAAACTTCTTCAGTACAGTAGTGATGCTCTTTTCTGATTTATAAAGTACAGAGACTTCACTTTGCCTTGGATTTCCGCACAATTTTGCCATGTAACAACAAAACTAAAGCCGTGCTGTACGACAAAATTCAGTTCCTTGATTTCTTTATAACTAACTAAAAAAATAAAAACAACAATTCAAGAACAGCCCCAGACAAATGCAGAGAATATATTATTTCCTCACTGGGGAATGCCCAACTAGTTAAAGGAGACTTCAAAGGCTCCCAAGATTCTGAGGAAGAGGGAAAGGAATTCTGTGGTCGGCAGCCGCCAAGGTTTTTAAGCAATGGCTGGACAAGAGCCAAGAGCAGCTTAGTAAGGGTGTCAACAAAGTACTGAATTTACAGAACAAGATGGAGATCAGGGTTTGAAGCACCACTGAGATTTACAGAAGATACCTCTGTTCCTGGGGGTTCTCAATACAAATGGAAAGTTATTGCCTAGAAATCTTTTTATTACTTTCTGGGTAAACAAACATAGCAAGAGGCTTGGAAAAATCAGATGTATTACTGTTTTCTTTTAAAAGGTGCAAGGGCAAAAAGCTCGAGAGGGTGCACAAAGCATGAGAGGTTCCTAGTAAGCCTAACTTTAGAAAGGCTCACTCTGAATTATCCCTCGCATTTTTTCTCAGTGTTTCTTGAAAGAAAGCACTTCTGTGCCGTCAGTTAACACAGAACTCTAAGGCTGTATGAAGCATTTAATCCGGTCAGCCACAAAAGGCAGTCTCAATGTTTTCACATGGAAGTTGCCATTCCAAGTATTGTAGAAATAGTTGAGAATACAAAGGACTCATTTCAGAAAGACATTTTTTTTTTCAGTCCCTAACCCATACCTGCCATTTGCCTGACACCATCCCATGATATACTTGGTTATCTACTCATTAGTTCTTACTTCTACAAAGGAGGTTAATGCAGTCTTGATTGGTACCTTTGTTGTCTATGGTTTAAAATTGGACCTATTACCCTACTAATTTTTGAATAATGATTACCCAGCTATAATATCAACTGTGTCTTCCCTCTGAATATAAAACTTGCTTGTATATGGAAGCACTGTATTAGCCTAAGGGTGACAAACCCATTTTGCTGTGACGGTTGAATTACCATTTAGGATAATATCTGTGGGCTGCGAGTAATTAGCTATCATGAAAGAGACAAATTTTGCAACCTTGTTAATTGCAGAATGATTCCTTTCATTCAGTTCAGTGCTGGCCCTATGAAGTTTCTATACTTCTGTTCATATATCACCTTTATTTAATTCTGAATACAGTTACCTTTGCTTTCCCAGACCCATTTATATTAATATTCTCTTTCTGTACCTTCCTATTGAGCATTTGGAATTCAGCTCTCCCTGCTAAAGGCAATCTTCTACAGTTTTTACTCTCAACTGCATAGAAAAAAAAAAATGCCAGCCAGATCTGATGTGCCTAAAATGATTAATACCCTTTCTGTAAGTTCCAACTTGATGTCTGTGGTAAAGCAGCTAATAACAAAGTCTGAAAAGCAAAAGTGAGTGATTTCATTTGCACACGATGCTGATTGCCATTCCTACCAAAGTTGCCTACCAGGTAGGATGTTTCAGAAGCTTTTTTAGTTACAGCAGCTATTTTAGTTACAGCATTGCAACGGGAGTTCATGTTCTGTTCTGTATTTATAGGGACTCCTAATGCCTTCTTCAAAGTTCAAGAAAGAGAGTTGCCAGTATCCTCATTTAGGTTTTTTCATTTGGAGAGTTGTTGGTTTTGGGTTTTTTTTTTTTTACTATGTATATTCACGCATGTGTATATATGTTGGTACAAGTGCACTCTGATACTGTACTCTGATGTAAACTTCACTTTTTATTAAGCTTCAACATTAACTAAAGTTACCATGACAGTTTAAATAGCAATCATTAAGCTACTATTTCTTTTAAACAGTTACTGTAAGAATTAGCTAACAGTCTGTATTTATTGCCTTTCAACTGTCTCGCCCGTTTATCCTTGTGATCAGTGCATTAATAATTCTTTAAAGTTTGTAACTTCATTTGTGATCTTTGTTAATTTCACAACAAATGAAGCATCTATGTGGGTCAAACAATATTATGGGAACATTTGTCATTCCATCAGGGTTTTTTTTAAATAAGTAATTGTGAAACCACAATACACAAGGAATTCCAATGACGACCAGAAGCCAAAAGCTATTTCTTCACTTTTACTTTTTAATTGACCGATTTCAAGTAGATAGTATTGAGGTTGTTTCTGCAGATTATACTATTTACCACTGCTGTGACAGCCCATATAATTACTTTTTTCTTTTCTCCTTCCCTGCCATCTTCCAATTCCTACAATATTGAAAGCATTCATTCATTGATGATTAGAACTATAGCAGCACAACAGTAACAGCAGCAGTAGTAAAAAGCTGCTAAGATAAGGCATTTTTTTCAAAGTGGAACCGGCAAATGTGCCAGACAATGGTGATACAAAGCTCAGCAATAGTCCAAAAGAGAAAATGTTGGAAATTTCTCCCTCTTAGTTTCTATAAAGGACATCTATTGTTGTTTCATCTAAGCATAAAACATACATTGCTTAAGAGACTATGAGATTACTGTATTTCATGGTACTCCTAATTAAAAATCAGCACATTTCTCTCAGAATGTATTTTGGTTTTCAACATTGAAGAGTGAAACATGGATGAGTGGAAAAACAGGAAATATAAGAGTATAGCATGAAAATGTTCCTGACAGAGGACAAAAAGCAGCAACAAAATTACTGATACTCCACGGTAGGATAAAGCAAAACAAAGAAGTTACATACACTGCAACTCAATCATAGGTTGTAATACTGATTACAAACGGAAGGATTATGCCTCTATTTCAAAGATGAGAAAACAGATACTGCAAGAAATTATTTGCATACATTTTCTTGCTGTAGCATGAGGTGCATAAATGGTATTGGAAACACAGTGCTATCAGTAAAGATCAGCTTGCTAGGATTCCTCAAAATAATCATACATCTACTTACGATTTATGTGGTCCATATAATAAACGCCAATCTGTTGATCGTAAACAGTTTCCCATCCTAAAGGAAGCTCATCACCAACACAGTCAGCGAATGTCAATGGCTTTGTAATCCTGTAAAAATAACACAAATAAATACAAAAGGTACAGAGTTTACAGTGTAACAAATATTATTACATGCTTTCAAGATACCTCCATCATTTGATCACAAACTAGTTATGCTGCTAAGGAATGTGGCAATAATTACAAGCATACAGTTTCAAAATAAAATTTCATTTAAATATGCTGACAGATACTTCCCAAACAGGTAAGACAAGCTTCTCCCTTCAAGTTTCTATGTTTAACAGTTTAATTACAATGGCATGCAGTCCTGCCAGTTTTTCTCACATATTGCAAAGAACACAAACATGAAGCTGGAGCTCACCACTACTAAAAATCACTAGAAACTTTAAGGTGCCAAGGCAGTATAGTGGTTTGTCCTTAAAATAAATAAATATATATATATATAGAGAGAGAGAACTAATTTAAGAAAACACTATATAATAGATTTCTCCTCTTTTCAAGTATACATTTCTCACTATTAATGATATTCTCTTGGTCCAGACACATCCAAATTACTTCCTCTAAACAAACATCTCTAAAGAATTCTGAAGCCATTAGAGCAGAAATAGTAACAAATAAGTAACAGCATTACTATCTAACAGCTTAAAATATCACACTGCTTGCTAGGCAAACACTTGAAAGACCAGTGGGTAACAGAAAACCAAACCAGTGATTTCAATATGAACAGGAATATTGAAGTTCTGGATTATAAATACTACAGAAAGACTCTAAACCAACACTGTTCTAGAACATCAAGTTATATGGAAAACTATGAAGAACAAAAGATACAAATAAAAAAATTTTTTAATATTCAGATAAATCACATTTATTTCAGAAAACTCTATTTCAATCATTACTTAACCCTCAAGACAATGTCTTCCTCTAAAAGCTGCCATAAAATTCCTTTCCTGAAAAGCTATTATTATAGTAATTTCACAAGGGATATAGATAAAACACCTTCAATATTTATTTGGTGAAGCATTTCTAATACCTAGAATGACAACTTTGCAAAGATTAAATACATGCATTAATTCAGAGACTGACAAATTCTGCATAACCTAGGGCATAATACTGTTCACCATAAAATGGAAATTCTGTTCATATGTTATAATACCCAATAAAGGTTTCCTGGTACCAGACTTGGACTATGCTTACAAATACACTGTGAAACAGAGAGATGACTGGCAACTGAACTTCAACTGATATATAACAACAAATTGGTCTGAACTGAAACATATGTGTCTTTGAACCAGAAGTTCTTCCCACCCCAAAGCAAAACCAGCCAGAAGAATCCAACAGTAAAGACCTCAAACAATGGAAATACTACTATGGCTATGTTCTAGCTATTCCAATGGGTCAGTAAGGACATCATGCAACCACTAACAGAAAGTGCATGACTTCACACACAGCAAAGAGAAAAACTGCACTTACCCTGCTTCCTAAAACTATTTTCATATTCTCAAGATTAGTGTTTGACACTAACTGTAGTAGAACAAAAACATTAATCCTTACTCACAAAATATAATGTTTTAACAGCTCTGAACAGCAGTACGAAGATCAAGTTGTTTAGAGGTCAAATAACAGAGCTTGATCATACGTTATGGATTCTCAAACATGAATAAACAGTTTAATAAGATGAAGATACACCACTATCTAAAGTAAAAAGTTTCTATTACTGACAAATACTTAGTTTACATCATGCAATCATGCAAATCCAAAGTTGCTTGTATATTCAAGAAAGAAAATATTACCATGGATTGCATTCACCTAGCAGTCAGGGAGACCAAAATACTGCCAAAATACTCTGATCTCCCTGGAATTCAGTCAAATATTAAAAATATAATGTGCATCATTTTTTCTTGAACTCTTATGGTTTTGTTCTGAAGACATCATGTTTACAATTTCTCAAAGTAGTCTAGACACTGGCTCTTAAACTACCACACCACAGACAAGATTTTCTTTGGAATGAGTTATAAGACATGCCTGCCTCTTATCAAACACACCCTCACCCTTTATTCATAAATAAAACCTGCACATGATACTCTAACCTTTCACACTACAAGAACTTTAATTCAACGCTCCCCGTGATCCCACCAGGGCTCAGACTTGCAGGACAAGGACAACGCTTGCTTTCTGGAAAAGGAAGATTGAAGAAAGCAAACGCATCTGGTCTAACCGGTTTCATTCCAATGTTATAAAGCATGCATGAAGAGTTTAATTACTGTTATTGAAGAAAGCTTGCAAGAAAAAGAACACATAAAAAGCTGTCTTCCAGATATTCAGACCATTATGAACATGATGTTGTTCATTTTAAACTATATTCAAAGTTGCTCCAAACTGGATTGTCTCCAAACAAAGCATTATGTTACACTGACTCTCAAGTCACTCACATTTGTATTTATGTAGCTTGAACCTTCTTCATTCAGTTCACCTAGGTCAAAACACGACAAGTTTAAACTAAGATGTGAAGTTTCCCAGTGTTTTGCACTGGTTTAACTAAGTCAATTGAAAAAATGCATTTCTTGTTTAACCAGCACAACTCAAAGAAGTTCTTTTTCATTTTTATTTCCCAGTTAAGGAAAAACAAGGGTTTCCAGAATACAAAGTCAAAATGGAACAAATGCAGATATGGATATTGGAGGTCAGCCACAAATTACAGCAGCAGAATGCTGAAATTAAGTATCTCGTAGATATACTGCTTTACCCTCTGTTTTATTCTGTTGGGGGGTTTAATTAGCTCAAGCACTGCAAAATAGGACAGGTCTTTTCTGCTTCTATATAAAGATCTGTACAAAGTACAGGCACATCTGCTAAAACATTTCAAAGTACTAAATAAAGAAAAAAAAACCCAAACCTTTCTGAAGCATTATAAACACAAAGACAGAATAAAAATGCTTCCACCTGTAATTAAATAAAAAACAGGACTGCCCAGAATTATGCTATTTACAGTATAAAGAGTAACTAAAGCACTTTATGTCACCAGTGATCACCTCTTGTCCCCACAACAACTGGTGGACTCTAATAAGATGGTTCTGAACTTCCAGCTGAAGACAGAATTCTTCTGGGACCAGTTTACAACATTAACTGCCTGTGGCCACTGGATCTACAGCCCAGGTACAAGTCCTTGGGGGCCAATTTTGCATGTATCTGAAAAGTCAACCCTAACTTCACATTAACTGATTTGCTGATTCTTCATTATCTTTAAGTCCTTATCCTCTCCAAAATCAATGATGCTGTTCAGTCACTTGGCACCCAACCTTTTGTGACTCTGAAACCCTTCAAAAGCAAATAAAAGAGCACATAAGAAAGCTTCTATAACTCAAATCCTGCACACCAAACTGAGAAAAAATACCTTTGATCACTGTCACATGCCTTGGATCTATCACCCCTAGCTCTGCCCAAATTAAATGTTTTTGTTAAGAACTGATGGAATTGCGATATTTGCATGCTGTAAAACAGACATATCTGAAAATCCAAGTTTTATTAATATTTTCTCCTCATCGATTATCAAGCTAAACAATTAGAATACAGAAATCAAACTACAAATTAAAACTGAAGATCTGAATAAACTAAGAGGTGCTTTTCCTATTTCATATATTTATCCACTACCCATACACAGAAGGATGCCAGAATACATTACTACAGCTTTCTGAAGATGCAGCAACAGATGTTTCTTGAACACGTCAGTTCATCACTGAGACTAGGTGGGAAGGAAAGACAGCAAAAGGCAATGGCTAGATACCATTTTAGATATCTAACTGCACAACTGCTCTCAGCTTTAATATATTTTGTCAACAGAATCCAATTTCACACATCCCATCCCACCCCCCAAAATGCTCAGCATTAAAATAGCGAAGGATTGCTGCTGAAACAAAAGGCATTCTTCAACTCTCCAAAACACAGCTTGACCGATAGCATGGAGCAGCAATTTTATTGTCATGGATTTTCAAGAACAGAATCAGTTCACTAAAAACACAAGGTACAGAAAATACTAGATAAGATCCTCAGTCTTCCCGCATGCCTGATGCCACATCAGAAGGCCCTGACTGCTCGAAACCTCTAGGTCTAATTGAGCAAAACTTCCCCTGGGAGGAAATAAACTAAGACAGAGTCTGTTTTTATAAGATCTTGACCAGAAAATCAAAAAGATGTTTCCAAAGTAGAAACACTGCTGCAAACTCCGACAATATCTGGATGTCGTCTTTCAGACAATGCCTGGATGCCTAAATTACATCCAGGGTCACCTTATTTTCCAAAATGGGCCTCGATTAAGAGGAAAGCACTAACCATGAAGGCAAATGGGGGGGGGGGGAACAACACCACAACTTCACAAGTACTGAAGAAAAGCCACCATGGGTAGGGGAGACAGAGAAGGATGCAAGAACAGACACTGCTAATTGTAGTTCCACCTGCACACGAGAAAAAACTTGAACTTCTTTACTTTTTACTGTGAGGGTGACTGAGCATTGGAATAGGCTGCCCAGAGAGGTTGTTGAGCCTCCTTCCCCAAGACATTCAAGAGCTGCTGGGACACAGTCCTGAGCAACGTGCTCTAGGTGACCCTGCTTGTTCAGGGAGGTCAGGTTAGGCTAACTCCAGTGTCTATTCCAGCCTCAACTCATCTGTGATTCTAACCTCTATGAGACTCAAAGAGGGTTTGTGGTCACCCAGCTGTGCTGCAATCCCCCAGAAGCCCCGATCCCTCCAGCTGCTCCAAGCAGGCTGCCCTGAAGACAGCACCCTCATCCTTGGCAGCCACCAGCTCGCACCCCACCAAGCATGGCAAGGACACAGCAGCTACATGCTGCCCATCTGTCAAAGCAAGGGTCTTCCTCCATGGCTCAGAAACGGCCACACACCAACTAGACCCACAGAGCCTCATGCCGTGGCAGCACACACCAGCCAGGCATGGGCTGACTGCAACTAATGCCACCTGGAACTCCTGATCCCCTATAACAGCACTGTGGAGTACACCACTATTTTCTTCACTGCCCATCCTCTACTATGGACTCAGCTCTCCTCAAGTAGCCAAGTCATAAAAACAAGCTGGATTTTGAAGTAAGGTTTGGCAAGTTACATACTGACTGCCCAGTGAAAAGTACAACGAAGTTCACCAAACTATATGTATCTTTTCAAGATAAAAATACATTATAACTTTTTTCTTGATTTAAATAATATATCTTTGTTTTACTTCATAATCTAACATCAAGTTCTGAATAAAATAACTTACTGAACATCTACTCAATCCTTCACTAAAATAAATCCACAATACAGATGGCCGGAGAGAAACTTGCACAAATGAGATTCTGTGCTCAGGACAAAGCCTTAAAGAAGGTAACTTGTATTCAAAGTTACTGCTGGGATACATTTCCCTTAGAAATTAAATGCTACCCTAAAGCAAGGAAATAACACTACCAGCTCTTCTAAAGGTCACTTGCAATACAGTCTTTTTAAGACTGCACTGCATTTTGCAGCAATTTTAACAGCTGCAAATAAGCACATGAAAGACTGCGAATAGAGTCAAATCAGTGCAATTTCTTTTACAGTAATATCAGCCAACAGAACACAAACTAATGCGCAAAACAGAAAGCACAGAATGGCATTAGCTCACTACAGTAATCGACATCTTTCCTGTGAGGGTGACCAAGCGGAGCCAAAAAAATATGTCTTCATTATTAGATTTATTTTTATTTTTTAACATAAACTGCCCTTAGCACATGGTATTATAAACCTGGAGCAAGTTACGCTGAGACAGCTGACAAGCATGTCACTCCCACAAATATTTATTTATTGATCACAACCTCTGGAGCCACGGCTTGCCACTGTTTACAGTAGGGCAAACAAGGTGGTGGCAGTTCCTTTTAAGACCACTCTGTAAGCTACAGTGTTTCAGGAGCTGGTTAAAAAGCAGCTCTAATATCTGTGCAACAGGGTAGCATAGCAGTATCCTCATCATCCATCTTACTCCTCAGTTCGTAACTGCCTTTGTTTTATAGCCACCTGAGCTTATACAGGTCAAGAAATGCAAGTGGTTATCAGCTACCTACCTTTGTTGTGACCTCATGCTCAGGAAAAACACTCTGGAAAAGGGGAAATATCATTATAAAATCTCAGCAGATTGATCAGAATGCACCAGTGTTCTATTTGGGCACCCAAAACCTGAATGGAATCACTTTGCTTCCTACAAAACATTTCAGATCATCACATCCTGTGTTGTGCACTACACTTAATTAACTGACCCCAAAACAAGAAGAATTCACTTTCTCATGCTAGGCAGTCCCTTTATATTTTTAAAAATCTCATTAACACTTTTCTGATGGACAGGGTATCATACCCGTATTATATGAAAACTGTTTATCATACACAGCATATGTGCTGCTACATGTAATGCTAATAGGGCAGGTAGCCATGAAAAAACCCTGACAATTAGATTTCGTGATACAGAATGTACGTGAAGCTACATGTATGACTAAGGCATAACCTTATGTGATCTCTTGACTTTGAAGAAGTAACGGAAGTTTATATTGCCTACAAACACCACCATGAAATGTACCTGAGGAGACCACCTAGCCTCCTTTCACTATTCTATTGAATCACTATTCATCATTTTCAAACAAGCAACAACAGAGAAGTAACATACCTCTGTTTTTATCTTTTACCATACTCCAAAACCAAAAAGGCAAAGAAATATTGGCTTAGTATGTTGAAACGCAAAATGGTATGTCCAATTGCAGCCCTCGCACAACTTGTCTGGCTGCTCAAAAACTGCTGAAACAATTCCACACAGGCAGCCAAGTCTTCCAAGCAGCTATCCATTTCTTAACAGCGGCTATGATCCATATCCAAATTCAGAACACAAATATTATGGGAAATTCTTGCTGAAAATATACCCACATTTCCTCAAGATGACTGTAATTTCTCCTTCAAAAAATCGTAGCTGGGTTAAAAGTCAGAGCTTTTAAGAAAACTGCTTTTCTCCTTTTTTTTTTTTTTTTAACAAAGGATAAACAAAAAAAATGTGGCAGCGGGGTTAAGTAAGACTGTCCATGAGCTCTTTAAAACATATTTTGCTTTTTGGGTATGCACAGACAGCCCAAAGTTACGGACAACTGTACAACAGCACGAGCCAGAGCCTACCAGATCACTGGTAGGGCAGAGGCAATGGCTGGAGGGGCTGGCTGAAGGAAGGCAGTCCGGACAGCAGGTGACATGACATCTAGACCAGAAAACAGATAGCTACATATGGCAGCTGAGAGTAAGCCATAAAAAGAGGACAGCAGAAATATGCAGCAGATAAGACACAGGGGGTGAAACTAGGAGACCACATTTCTAGTAAACTGATGTCAAATTGGACCTTTGTACTGAGTATGTTCTTAGCTAGAAACAGTAACAAGCAAGATATTTATGACTTTTCCTTTGCCAATCCTAATAAAGCTTTCTCTGTTACTCAAAATGTCTAAATATTTACAAGATCTTCTCAAGGACTTGCATATTGGGAAGAGACTTAAAAAAAAAAAAAAAAAAAAAGAAAACCTAAACTAAAAGATAAGGAAAATTTAATAGGGAATCAGAATCTGAGAAGCAGGCTGAATTCTTCCACCTGTGAAAGAAGCTTGATTACACCTGTCCAGACACAGCACAGCTTTGGCTGGGCAAGTAAAGCAGTGTTCTAACTTCAATGTTTCTAACTGTTTCAGTAATTTCTGTCATAACAATGTTTTCCAACTACATGCTATTGGTCATTAAGGTCCCAGTTAGTAAAGGCCAGCCCTGCAGCTGCTTATTTCTTCCATCCTGCAAACCACAATTTTGCAACCTTCTGCAGAAAAGCAAGTCACACAGCTGTCGGATTTCTACATCCTCAGTACATATTAAAGCCTATTTGTATGCTCTGTTCAGTCTAACAAACTACTTGGCAGCTTTATCCTTAGTTTTGCAATGACTCTTCTAGTTTGAGAACTCAAATTTCTGAGTAGCTTGGCCACAACTGTTCCTACCAGTTAACTAAACCATTGTGGAAGACTCACTGGAAAAGGGATGAATTGCTACACACTTACACAGAGGACTATGTATGTGTTTGTGTGTAAGCACATGCATACACATAAAATCATTCTCTTCTGACTGCTGGTACGCAAATACCAGTTAAGGAGGAAACACCTGACTTTCCTAATGAAAGTCATCTGAGCAAGAGTGAAAAGATACATCTGCGAGACCTTATAAGCAAGTTCTTAGTCATAAACACATAAACAAGAATAACAGGAGGAATTCAAAGCAGAAAGAAAATTAAGCAGACAGGAAAAGGGAGGTCCCCAACAGAGAATGAGGAATAAAAATGGGGCATAAGACTCCAAAATCCATAAAGAATTACATGATAGAAGGAGGCATCAAAAGAAGGTTTACATCTCAATCACAAGTAACTAAAATGGTCTTAAACACTGCAGAACACTAACATGCTGTGGAATATTTCTTGCAGACTCTTGCAAGATATCTTTTTTATATAAGCCTGAAGTCAAGTCGTTTCCCCCCTCACCCCCCAAATTTATCATTCTTCTTTACCAACTAGCCATATTGGAAATAACTACAAATATATATGTCTATATGCATGTGTGTGCGTGTGTGTATATACATATGTACATACACACACATGTGCAAATTATTTTATCCAAATACCATTTAAGGTCTCAAATGACAGAGGCTGAACTTAAACATTTGTCAGTTAAGAGCACTGTAAAACACTTCTGTGAACACTTTCAATCACTTCAGAGAAGTCTAAGTCCGTAAAACTGAGTATCTTATGTCAAATGGTAATCTTTGGGCTGACTAGAAGACAAGTTGTTGAAGATGAACAGAAGTTAACGGCAGAATCTTGAATTATATACACAATTATATCC
>JBCJKH010028850.1:0-39100 GCA_039877255.1 Loriculus beryllinus | reverse complement strand
TGTAAAGTCCTGGTGTCCTCAACATAAAAAGGACATGGAACTGTTTGAACAAGTCCAAAGGAGGGCCACGAGGATGACACGAGGCCACGTGGGGGGCTTGAGTCAGGCTGAAGACAGGCTGAGAAAGTTGGGCTGTTCAGCCTGGAAAAGAGAAGGCTGCATGGAGACCTCATAGCAGCCTTCCAATATCTGAAGAGGGCCTACAAGGATGACAAGGAGGGACTCTTCATCAGGGAATGTAGCTACAGGACAAGTGGTAATGGATTTAAGCTTAAACAGGAGGAGTTTAGATTGGATATAAGGAAGAAATTCTTTAGTGTGAGGGTGGTGAGGCACTGGAATGGGTTGCCCAGACAAGTAGTGAATGCTCCATCCGTGACAGTGTTCAAGGCCAGGTTGGACAGAGCCTTGGGTGACATGGTTTAGTATGAGGTGTCCCTGATCATGGCAGGGGGGTTGGAACTAGATGATCTTAAGGTCCTTCCCAACCCTAACTGTTCTACGATTGTTACCAGGCTTTATAAATTTTCTTCCTAGTAGCAGCTGCAGTGCTGTGCTTTGGCTTTAGTCTGACAACAATGCTAATAACACACTGATGTTTTCAGTTGTTGCTAAGTAATGCTTACTCTGATCAAGGACTTTTCAGTCCAGTGCTCTGTCAGTGAGGAGGGGCACAGGAAGCTGGGAGGGAGCAGAGACAGGACACCTGAGCCAAACTAGCCAAAAGGATATTCCATACCACAGCATGTCATGCCCAGTATATAAAGTGGCTGAAGTTACTCGGAAGGGAGGGGATTGCTGCTCAGGTCAGGATGGGTATCAGTCACTCGATGGTGAGCAGTTGTGTTGTGCACCACTTGTCTTCGGTTTCATCCATCTCACTCTTTTTGTTATCTCATTTTTCATTATAATTAGTATCAGCTGTATTAACATTAGTAGTAGTACATTTTACTTTATTTCAATTATAAACTGTTGTTATCTCAATCCATGGCTTTTACCTTTTCTGATTCTCCTGCCCATTCCACTGGAGATGGGGAGTAAGCAAGCAGTTGCATGGTACTTACTTGCCAGCTGAGGTACTAGGCTAGTCTGAGAGACCTGAGGCTCTTCAGCAGGAAGAAGAGAAAGTTCAGATGCTATCTTATCAATATACATAAAAACTTGAGGGGAAGGTGCAAAAAGGACAGACCCAGGCTCTTTTCAGTGGTGGTCAGTGACATGAGGAGAGGCAATGGGCACAAACTGAAAGAGAGGAAGGTCTCTATGAACATCAGGAAACACTTTTCAACAGTGAGTGTGATGGAGCACAGGCATAGATTGCCCAGAGAGGTTGTGGAGTCTTCCTTCTTGCAGATAAACAAAAGATGTGCAGACATGGTTCCGGGCAACCTGCTTTAGATGGCCCTGCTTGAGCAGGAGAGTTGGACAAAGCAACAAGACATCCCTTCCAACCTCATCCTTCTGTGATTCTGTGGGTATGTCTCAGTCTTCACCCATTCAGAATTCTGTGAAGATGCCCAGGAGGCTTTCAGATTCACAGGTTAAAAAAGGTTTCATTAAAATATAAGGGACAACACTTGCCTTCCTACTATTCGTTATTTCAGGATGTTACAATGGAAAGAATTGCACCACCTTTTACATTTCCTCTCTGACACAGCTGACTCTCCACATCTTTCTTAAAAAAAAAAAAGCACACCAGAACCAAAATCCGCATCCTGAACACACTTCCCATTCCCTTCTTTTATTGCATGTAGCTACTCACAGGCCAGCTCCTCATGTTTGTGACAGGCTCCTTACTGTTACTTCAGGAAAGTAATGCATATTGCTTCCCCAAGGAACACTAACAGCAAGGGCTATCTAAGTACGGACTTTCATCTGAACAAAACTATTCCCAGTAACATTGGACTAGTCACAGAAGAGACTTGCTTTCTTGTATTTCAGTATCTTAACAAAGGCTAACCATGAAGGAACACTATTACCTTCTGGAAGAATCACTCAAAAGTAAAGATAACTCAGAATCAGACACCAATATCAAGAGAGGTGATAGCAATACTTTCAAAACCACGGCCATGCTTAACCAAGTTGCAGACAAGTCGCCTCCTGCATCTGATCCTGTATGCGCTGATTCATCGAACAGCATGGCAAGGTGCTCCTGGAAGCTGCCAGGATTTCCAGGAAGTAAAATCACTGTGACTCAGCTAAAACACTGAGGTGGATGGGCCACAATCATCACCCATATTGTCCCCACAAAAGTAAAAAAAAAAAAGAGAAAAAAAAGGTCAGGTTTTATACAACTACACATGATGATAGTTATCTTTCTCCATGCAGATAATGAAATCAGGTAAAAAAAGAAACACCTAACCAGAAAAGCCTGTACATGTAACTGCGTCCTTCCAGCAAATCTTCCCTGCCAGCCCATGCTGCGGTTCAGCTGTCAAAATCTCCCTGCTCCTCCTTGGCCCCCAGGAAGTTCACTCCAAAATCATTACTGTCTTAGAAGAAAGGTTTAGAGGGAGGAAAACTTTTGAGGACTGTTTAGGCATCTGGTTAAAAAAAGGAGAAGGAGACAATTATGGTTGGGTTTTATACCTTTCAGACCAAGATTTGATATTATTAAAGGTAATTTGTCACTCAATCTCAACAATTTCTAGTCTGTTCTTTACATTATTTTAGTCAACGCTGCTGCAGCACCCAAGCACCTTTTATAATGAAATAAGCAATAAGTATATGTCATAGGCTTAGTATAAAACTTTGTCAGTGTAACAAGAAGTCAGCACAGAAGAGTAGTGTGGTCCTTTCTGGCCTTAAAATCAATGTACCATTATTGTTCTTTAAAAAATCTCTACAGATTTGTTTCTGTCTTTTTGCTACAGACCTTGCTCTCTCTTTACTGACAAATTTCCCACATCTCTTGCAATAGCTTTGTTTGGTTTTTTCTTTTTTGGGGGGTTTGCTTGGTGTATTTTTTCACATTTGCTTTCAATAGCAGAGACCTCCTCCAGCTGCTCTAGTGTGCATTCTGGTGTTGTCATGTTAGCCTGAAAAAATGAAGAGAAAGATGACAATGAAGCTCATTCAATCAATGGCTTAGAAACCAGATCAAGTTGAGCAGGAAGAAATTTTGTTCAAATGTAAAGCCAGGACATGAATCAGCCAATCAACTGAAAATACTGTCCTGTGAAAGCATCTTGAATCATGCAGGTACACAAAACCCATTTAACATAGCACATAAAACACATCAAACACTGTGTTTAGCATGCACTAGTCGCACAAAAACTCACAGTTGCTACTGTATTTTGATAGACAAACATTATCAGCCCAAGCATAAAGCATTTGCCTCTCATTCTCACTGTAGAACTCCCAGGAAGACACCAGTGGAACCTGCACAACATGTAATCATGGTAGTCAGGGGTCAGCAATGAGCAAGGAAGGCTTTACAGCAATATAAACAAAAGAAAAAAAGAAGACTCAAGAAGCAGAGGATCCCTACTCTGATAAACACAAAGCCTAGGCTCTGTGATGTGAGATTCCCAAGGCAGGGCATGAAATTACACCAGCTTCCTAACATAAAGCACCTTTTCTTCAAGACAGCTGTCAGCCAGCTATCCTAGCCTTTCCAAGCTTATGGCTCTTGATTTCTGAGCACTATATTCATATAGTGCCTTTAAATGTCATCCTTCTCGATGTATTTTGATCCTACATAAGAAAGTGGGGGATTATTCAGACTAAAGCCCTACCTGTAGACAAGCTGTGATCTCAAATCCCTTTTGCAGCCTCTGACACCCTACTGATGCTGGCTGACATTTTAGCTGAGCTTTGGGAACTGATGCTTTCACACAGCACTGTAACTTTCCTGCTGGGAGCACAGCGTGAGCATGCAAAGATGGGGAATGCAGAATTGATATAAAGCTAAAATTACATTCTCTTTTTGACTTGCTCTGCAAACAGCAGGTGAGTGTAGTATTTTCTAGGGTAAAAGATGAACATTTCAGTCCATTTGTCACCACTTAAGTTTAACTGAGAAAACGGCCCAGGGAATCTCGTGCAAGCCTCCTGGCATCCTTCAGGCTCTCTCTGCTGCAGAAGAACAAGTGCAAAGTGCCAAACTCATCATCACTATGGCATTTGCTTTTAGCTTATTCAGTGCAAAACCAAACAAACCCTCTTAGTATCACGTTTCTATAACAAAACAAAATCTCCCAACCACGGGCACGTTGTGTCTCACATGTGATGAAACTCGGCGGAGGCGGGGAAAGAGGTGCGGAGAGGGGGGTGAGAACGGGCGACGGACGGCCCCACGCCTTTTAGAGCCTTCTGGCCGCCTTGACCACGCACAGACAGACGGACACCCGCGGACACCATGGCGAGCCCTTGCGTGGAGCTGAGCAACAAGATGAAGATGCCAATCCTGGGGCTCGGCACTTGGCAGGTACCGGGGCGGGCGGGAGGACGGTGGTCCGGCGGGCGCTGCGAGCGTGGAAAAGAGAGAAAACAGAAGAGCCGTGACCACAGCCGGGGCTGCCGCGGTGCTGCGCAGGCTGCCGCGGTACCTGCTTTTGTGCCCGGGGACCGGAGGTCCGCTCTCGCGGCCCGCCCGCAATCACGGCCGCTTGTATAACCGGGCGGACTGCCAGGAGGGGCCGGGGGGAGAGCGGGGAGCAAACAGCAAAGGAAAAAGGGCAAAACAAAAGGGGAAGGGGGGGGGGAGGGGGTGAGGAAGGTGGAGGGAGGATGAAAATAAGAGGAAGGGAAGCAAAAGAGGAAATGGAGAGGAAAGAAGCAAAAGAGGAAATGGAGAGGAAAGAAGCAAAAGTAGGTTACGAGAGGCTGCCTGGGTGCTGGCAGCTCACAACCCTGCGATGGCGTGCGGGCAGACAGAGGTCCTGTGCCACGGGACTGCCTTCGTGGGCAGGGTTTGGCGAAACTGCTTGGGCAACATTGAGAGTAAAGAAGGGGAAAGTATAGTGGGCACATGCTGCTGGAGTCAAAATGTGTCACAGGAACTAATTCCTTTCTGCTCTGTCCCATTTCCCTGCAAAAATGGTGTTTGCTTGGAAAGTTGAAACTCAGTTTAAATACAGGTGACAAGGAAAGTTCATCGATGGGTGGAAATGGGGACTGTGCAGAACTATCACAGCAGTGAGCAGTGGCAAAAGGCCATGGAAGAGCTCATAGAATCATAGAATAGTTAGGATTGGAAAGGACCTTAAGATCACCTAGTTCCAACCCCCCTGCCATTGGGGCAGAGACACCTCACACTAAACCATGCCACGCGAGGCTTCATCCAACCTGGACTTGAACACTGCCAGGGATGGAGCATTCATGGTTTGGTTGTGTTTGCTTTCAGGCTCCTCCAGGAAAGGTGGAAGAGGTGGCAAAGTGTGCTATTGATGCAGGCTACCGCCTCTTTGACTGTGCCTATTTCTACCAGAATGAAAATGAAATAGGGAATGCAGTCCAGCAGAAGATCAAGGAGGGGGCTGTGAAACGGGAAGACCTCTTCATTGTCACCAAGGTACAAGGATGCAGGAGTATTGGGACATTTAGTTTTTCTCAGAGAGTAAACACTTGTTCCATCTGTAAAGTAACATGGGAACCTGTTCCCTTCTCTGATCTTCACTTCATGGGTGTCATGTGTGCTAAAAATTCTATACTTCAATTGTAATTTGGACTGAGCCTTATCAGGAGCCATTGAGAATTTAGGAAATATAGCATGGCAGTTGCTAATCTAATAATTTCCTTGTGTCTATTAAGTAATTTAATTATACTGGTGGTTCACTTGTTTGCACCGTAGAAAGATCAGGAAAAAAAGACAAATCAGATGTCTGAATTCAAAGGTTTTGTGCTACTTATTGGTATTCAAGATCCTTGAAAATGGTGGCATGTACAAAATGTAAGCCTAAAAGGAAATAGATATTAAAGTATAACTCCACTGCTTTCTCTTCTCCACTTGCCTCAACAATGCTCTTTACCAGAAAATAGGAACACTTCAACTAAAAATTATTACTTGGGGTTTTCATTAGCAAAATGATAAAACTTTGAGTATAATTAGGCTTTTGCACATACTCTTCATTTTTTGTGAAAGAACAGGTTTTCATTTGAATAATACGTTCTTCTATTTAAATGACTTAGATTTTTGTTTCAGAAATTAAGTAAAATGGACAGCACTGTGGGCAATAAAAAGGGACAGAACGTGAGTAGCTGTGAGCTGCTTAAGACTCAGAATTTAAGCTGAAAACCCAAAATCTAACACTAACAGCCCTGCTGGGTCAGATAGACCTTACAGAGTGTTATATTTTTTCTGAGAATCTCTTTTCATAAGTAGGAATACTGACTGCCCACCTTCATGACTGACTCCTTATTTGTGGTATGTTTGCCCTGCCTTACCATGAAGATATTGGCATCCTTGTCTTCAGTGTGGACTGAGTAGGTGGGGAAGGAGTTTTCCTCCCAGACCACCAAGGGAGAAGCTTCTGTCCCCTGGATTGTGGAAGCTGTAGAATCACGGTTGGACTTCTTCCCACAGTTATGGAACACATTCCACGAGAGGTCCTTGGTTAAGGTAGCGTGCAAGAAGAGCCTCAATGCACTGCAACTGGACTACCTTGACCTCTACCTGATACACTTCCCTATGGGATACAAGGTAGTACCTACATCTCTCTTCTCCTTATCTGGCTAGAAACATGGTGCATTCTCTCATCTGTGTTGTGACCATCTTCATCGTGCAGCTGGGATATGCTGTGGTTCATTTGGGTCTTCCCTTACCCTTGTGGTAGCAAGAATTCAGTCACTAACTAGCTGGTGATATGTTTTAGCATGTGGGTCTGGATTTACACACTTGTTGAGGTGAGATAGTCGTAGGTAGGATCACTGCTAACAAGCCCGCTGGTTCTTCAAGGGGATGGTAACCAAGACAGGATTATGCAGTTTGGGATCATGGCCTTCTGCTGGGCCAGAACAGTGTGAACATCTAAGCTTCTGGAGATGCTGGCTTGGTTTGGAGTAACTAACAGTGGGAAATGAGTCGCAGTGCAGCAGCACAGTACTTTCACCGCCTCCATACACACACCACCACCCCCCCCACCTCCCCCGAGTCTACACCTATGTAAAGAATAAAACCTCTAGAATAAAAAAGAAGGAGATGGTATCTTTTGCTTTCTGCCTAGATTTGCCTAAGTTACATAATTACTGCTAATTCCCACTTTTTGTGTGCAGGGTTTGTTTTGTAGAAATGTGGCCCTTGTCCAAAAAATGTGTTTGTTTTTTTCAGTTATGTAATATGTTTTAATAACTTGCTAACTTGCTATCAATCCAGTCAGAAGTGCTAGTAAACAGTAGGAAATTCAGTTCTTAACAAAAAGTCTATGCGTTATCTCCCTTGAAATAATAGGCTGGTGAAGAACTGAATCCTGTGGATGAGAACGGCATGAGTATCCCCAGTGATACAGATTTTCTGGACACATGGGAGGTAAGTTAATGTTTGCTCTTAGAAGCAGGTGTCACCACTAAAGATGGAGCAGAGATCTGCGTGCACAGTGAAATTAAAGAATAGGTTTGGATATGGAGGATAATCACAAAAAAGTTGTATTTCATGATCAAAATGAGCAGAGCTGCTGCTATCTCTTGTTTTCGGGAGCAAGAGAGGGATGTCTTTACTAAGACTAAAGAGCAGGAAGCTATAAGCAGTGCAGGTGCTGTCATGAAAAGATTTGAATACATGCAGTGGAAGAATATAAGCCTGAATTAATCCGGGTGTGGTTGTTGATTTAGTGGGTGTTTCATACAGATACAGAATTCTCACGCTTTTCAGTGTTGGCCGTCATCTCTGGCTGTCCTTCAATTCTCCTTTCTTTGTGCACTGGGAGGATTCAGGGCCTGTGCCTACTACCTGCACCTCTGTGATGCTGCAGCTCTGGGAATTAACAGTTTTCTCTGCAGCAGCAGATTACAGGTGCAAGGAAGTATTTACAGGTAATTGAGTATAAGCTAATATCCTCCCTGCTATGTTCTGCCAAATCAGAGGTAGTGTGCAGACAGAGGAGAAGTGGAGGGTCACCCCTGCTTTTTAAGCTCTGGTAAAACGATCCCCAGAGAAGCCAAAGCAAAAGAATTTTACTTCCTGCTATAAGAATGGCCAAGCCATTCTCATATTACTTTCGAATCTGCACTGGAATGTAAAGCATATAGATAATACAAGTTGCAACCTAGTATGAGCTGTTCATTGGTTTGTCATTAGCTTTAAGGAAATAAAATAATGTAGTTGACAGTATTACCACCTCATAAACACATATTGATTGACTTTACTCATTAGGCCATGGAAGAGCTGGTGGACTGTGGCCTGGTAAAAGCCATTGGTATCTCCAACTTTAACCATGAGCAGATTGAAAGAATCTTGAACAAGCCAGGGCTGAAATACAAGCCAGTAAATAACCAGGTAAGATTTTTGTTTCTGTTGATGTCAACTAACCTTGAAATACTCATGCTGCACTTCAGCTCTAAAACTGACTTCTGCCATGACCTTTAAATAGCTTTGGTGCCATCGAAAGGTCTTGCAAAGCACTATAGGTACCTCTAGTTGTCTGAAAGACTAAATTCAGTGCTGCCTGTGGTACACAAGTCTTTGGTACAGTGTCACTCTTAATGGTGTTTAGCTGACAGGGATGTCAACAGAAATATTTTTTGTAGACTTGTGTGTATATATGCAGTGGCGACTTGAGAGCACAAAATAGTATGGATTATGCATATCACAGTAATACCAAACACATGAGAATGTATCATTTTTAGATAGTGGAAAGCAGTGGAAATATCCATTATCTTTATAATACCTTGTTGTTTTTCTTCTGTATATCCTCTTTTACATTCTCAAGTATGACTTGGACTTAGATGTCACAGGCAAAGTTGCCACAGGCCCATTTTTTTCAACCCTGGGATAACAAGCATAATTCCTACTGTCAGCACAGGCATGGGCATGTACAGAAATGCTCTAACTCATTCACTGAACTTATTCATTTTTCAGCATAAACCGTTTCACTGAACTTGAGCACAGAAGGGAGGGTTGAAGTATGCAGTTACATAACAAATTCTTAGCACATACCTCATGAACGAAAGAAATCGCAGGACAGCAGTGGCATCAAGACCTTCTTCCATATCAGACTTCTTTGCACACAGCTGAGGGTGCTGAGTGCCATCTCTGCTGGCTTGGTGATATCGAGGAAAATCCCCACACTGGGTCCTATGCAGGCATGGTGCTGCCTGTGCTGTGGTGCTGGGCTTGAGGCCAGTGTGTGTGCCAGCTGGGCTTAGCACAAGGGAAACACAGAACTTGGAAAGATTTTATTGAGGTTTATAAAGTTCTGGTGGGTATGGACCCAATTATCCCTATGTTAAAAGCTCCACCAGCTTCAACAGTTTAAAGAACTTTAGGCTTTGACTTCAGTTTGCTTCTCCATGGATGTGCCTGTGCTACAAACTTTTATTGCAGTAGTAGCTTAATCTAGCTCAGGACTAAATGAACTACTGTGCACAGATTTTATATCACCATACCTGGTGGCAAAGCTATAGCATTTAGGAATAGCTAAGTATGTGCGTGGTGCCACATTATGCAGTATAGACATAGCCCTGTGGTCATATCATGGCTTGTGGTAACTTGAGCAGCATCTCCATGTAGGCTTTTGTTGTTTCCATTTAAAGGATGTCTTTCCTAAATGGCTGGTCACAACATGATCTGAGCTAAATTAGGGAAGCTCAGATTCCCAGGCTTTTGCACGAATCAGGGAGACTCCTTGAAAAGAAGTTGGGTGACTTGGAACAGAAACTAAACTTCAGGTATCCTGAGCTGCTTCTCTGAAGATGCAGTCCTGCTCTGCAGTAATCAAGGAAGACTGATTTCTTTAATTGCTGACCAGATAGCACTTTCACTCTTCTCATCTATTTCTCACTATCTTAGCATAATGCGGAGCATGAGGAAGCCCTGTTCTCTGTGCTAGGCCTCTAAATACTGCTGTGACATGAATGGTGTTTTTATAAGGCAATGTTAATCATGCCACTGGGAGTCTTTCCTTCATATTTTCTGTGACCCAAGAGGAATTTAAGTGTTATCCTCAGGAGCCCAGTACAGTCTGCCTCTGTATCAACCACCATGCTTCTGTGCTTGCAGATTGAATGTCATCCATACCTAACCCAGGAAAAATTGATCAACTATTGTCAATCCAAAGGGATTGTTGTGACCGCATACAGTCCCCTTGGCTCTCCTAACCGCCCATGGTAAGAAAATATTTTTCTGCAGCCTTTCCATACACAAATCCATGCATTTGCAACTTGAATCTTTGAGGCAAATGATGTAAATAATAATGCAGGTATAATTGGAAAAATATTGTTGCTTTGCTGCAGGCTATTTCACTCAAAATGTCAGGCTTCCTGCAGGGAAGCTAACATCTCTCTATCATGAATATCCTGGCTTTTGTTTTTCATAGGGCCAAGCCAGGGGAACCTGTGCTGCTGGAGGATCCCAGGATTAAAGAAATTGCAGTTAGACACCATAAAACCCCTGCCCAGGTCAGTGGGTCTGTCAGGGCAAACTATTCCTCCTCCTCTGACATCCTTACATGACTGATGGCCAGTCTTAGCAGATGCTGCCTTATCTAGAGATATGGCATAACAGAGCTGAACTGCACTTAACTCCTCACACTGACTCAGTTCTTACCAGCATTCCTACAAATTATCAGGTATTTCCTAAGAGGTCCTGACTGTGAGTTTAGAGGGGGTGGGAGCTGATCAGCAGTGGTGCATGCTTACCTCAGGTGTTCCCCCTTCTGGAGAGATTTCTTCTGCTTCCAGAGAGAAGTGCTCTCTCTCAGAGAACCCCTTTTCCCTGAGATTTACCTACAAATCATCAAGCTAACTTGTCATTCCTTTTTCCAGGTAAGTTAGCAAAGTTATTCAAAGAATCTTGCAATTTGCAGATTAATTTGATTGCTCCCCTTTTGCTCGTGTTCACAAAGAACCATTGAAAGCTGCTTGATTATATGAGATTAATTTTTTCTCTGTTACTTACTAGTCACACAGATGAGTTCTTGCCCAGGGTGTGCAGAAACTGCACTTCAAACAAACCCACAGGTTCACAAGCAGCCAACCACAGTCCTATTTTAAGACAGGCAGAGCAGAACAAGAAAACCATATTCGACAGTACTCTTTTGAAGGGACACACACACGTGCAGTGTTTTTCTATAAGTTTATTTTTCCTTTTAAGGACTTCAAAAAAATCTTAACCCAGGTGAAACACCTATGAGACCAAAACAATCTTCAGTATGACTGGGGTCTGAGCACTCATATAATGCAAGCCAGAAGCATCATCATTCCTCCTCCCTTCCCCTTCTATCCTAAATGAAAATAAAAAAAAATCCTGGAGAAGCCAGGATGAAGAAACAACATAAGCCAGAAACAATTAACTTGTCAGTAGACTGCAAGCAAATCCTGGCACATCAAACTCCTGTGTGCAAACTGGTAGAGTCTTCCAAAGAGTGAGCGTAGTTGTAGAAAAGGAAATTGGTTTGTGAATCAAAAAATAGTGGTAAAAGAGAACACAAAATTCATTTAAACAGATTTCTTGGTACCTCTGTGTTCACGCTTCTCCTTGTCCTTTGCTAGGTCCTGATCCGGTTTCTTATCCAAAGAGAAGTGATTGTCATCCCCAAGTCTGAGAAACCTCAGCGTGTTGAGGAAAACATCAAGGTGAAGTTTCCACTGGGAACTGCTACTACTTTTTTACACAGGATGGGCACCTAAACCCACATCTCGTCCATGTTTCAATGGAGCAGCTCTTAAGAGGCATTGGAAGGGGAGCGCAGAGATATAAAGATGGGGGCTCTGCACTACCTAAGCATCCATACTTGTTCTCTGCAGAAAAACATTTTGTTCCTGTCAGAAGAGAAATGAGTTATCCCAGGGCAGTCCAAGTTCTGCTGTCCAGAAAGGCATTCCAAGTTTTGGATTTACCACCTAGGAAATGCTTAGTGAGCCTCTCTTTAAGATGTAAGGAACAAGTTATAAACACCAGACCCATTACAGTTTGTCTCACTTTGAGGTTGTGGTTCCCCTTGGAAGGAAAGTTCAGGTAGATGTCTGCTTGTAAAGCCTGGCATTCTTAAATGATATCTCTGTGTTACTTTCAATTCATGCTGCTAAATTTTGGACTTATTTCTCCTATGAACCACCAGCAAGAACTCTTTGACAACTGATTGAGGAAACTATTTGCAGTTGGTACCCAGTAGTCCTCTTTTGTAGCAGAAATATTTACTGCTGGTTCTAGTATTTGCAATACACTGAGTAATCCATCCTTGGTATCTTTAGTTTTTGTTCTGTGTGTTACAGCACAAAACCATTGTGTATTACAGCATTCAACCACCCAGAACTGTAAGACATTACTATGAACAGCACCTCAGAGAGAAAAGGGCTATCTTGATTACTCCAAGGGTAGATTGGTATTTAGCTAAGAAATAAGAGGATTTCTTAACTGCTTAGTGTGGATGCAATATGTTCCTTTCCTCAAGTCAGGGATACATGAAGCATATTAGTAGCTAACTACTCATGAACCTAAGTAAAAAGGGCTGTTCTTTTGTTTCCTTGCTAGGTGTTTGATTTTGAACTGTCTAAAAAGGAGATGGACGTCATCCTCAGCTTTAACAGGAACTGGAGGGCAGTTCCAGTGCCCCAGTAAGTTCCTTTCTATGGTTGTTATACATTAAGCCTGTCTGTATTTTCATCCCTCATGTCTTGAAAACATACATGACCAAGACAAGGGAGAGCTCATATCTTCAGTCTTGCACCCCAGGTAGCAATGCCCTGGAACTGATTTCAGAAGGGAGACTGATTCAGGACATTCCTTTCAGCACTTTTGTGTATTATGTGCTTGCTCACAAGACTATGTTAAAATTAATGACAGAAGCAAAACTTTAGTACATTGGCAGTGGGGCAGGAAGACTGCAGTAGGGAAATACTGCTGGAGATACTTTCTACAATACTTAACCAGTTCTTTTTCTTCTCAGAGCTGTCAATCACAAGGACTACCCATTCAAAGCAGAATATTAACGCCAGTGGTTTCTGCAAGACCTCCATGTAACTCCTTCCAGATTAAAAGATGTACTCTGAGCTTGGTCTTGATTTCTTCTTTTGTATTTGACTGTCATTATGAGCAGTTATTTCTCCTTTTTTAGGAGAAAGCCACTAGCTGGTGTAAGAATGCATCAATACAGATGGAACTTTTGTAAAGACTGTTAGAAGAAATCTGGTTTTCATTAAGAGTAAAAAGACAATGTCTCTTCATTTCCTCTTTTCCTTGTTTTCCTTAATTAAAGACATGTTTAACAGAAAACTCTGGTTACTTACATGATTTTTCTTATACATTATTTCAAGTGCAGTCAGTCATACTGGCTCATGAGTTGTTGCAAAGGAATGTTCTCTTTATTTACTTTGCTTTTTACCATAATTGTGGTTTTTATAGTGTGAATATCTAATGTTTTGGAATTTTATATGAAGTTTGAATAATAACCATCAGTGCAGTTCTTAAATTGTTTCATAAAATTAGTTATGAAAACATGCCTGATGTCTGTTGTTTGTTTTTTAATCTCAGGACAGACAGAAATGAGCTTCTATAATTCCTGTACAAGGACAATACATAGAGACTACTTTGTGGCTTAAGCATCAAACAGGATTGTGCTCTAGCTAATGCTAAAGAACAAAGTTGTACCTGTTACCTCATGCAGCTCTCTCTGAAGACCCCGAAACTGAAGTCTCAAGTGATCACTGGTGAAAGGTTGAAGACAGCATCGTATACAGTGACAACACATATCAAAATCCACCCCACTGTATATAAGGACTACCTACAAAATCAGACAGACTAGCTCTAGTAGTCTCAAACGTAACATTAGATTTCTGCAATTCTGCTGGCAGCATTCAGAACAGCCTGTCCAGACAAGGGCTGGCTTTATCTAAGGAAAACATAGAAAATATTTTCTTTAAAAACACCAAACCCTGAGGTAGACTCATATTTGTTTTAAATTATTTCCAGGTACATATTGCCAGGCCAAAGCAACAGCAGGTTTGAAAAAAAGCTGTTGTGTGGCACTCTACACACTGACACGAGGTTGTGTGGCAGTCCACAGACTGACATGAGAAAGCCTGGCTAGGATGCCGAATGAGCTGCAGGAAACCATGATCAGAAACTAAGATGACAATTTGGTATTGCCTGAAAAATTGTCACCTCATAATGGTGTCAAAATGGCAAAAACCCTACTGAGTCTGCCACTAAGGTATTTGGTGAATTCTGCCAGGAGGTGGTGCCAGCTGGTGTGAACAAACCATGACCACACCACTTCATGGTGTTAGGGTATTAACCCTAAAACAGCATGCTTCCATGCTCTCAGAAAAGGCAACAACCAGGAGCAGAAGAAACTTCTCTGTATCAGCAAGGAAAAGTGTCACTTCACATGGGGCAGAACAGGCACATTTCCTAGTGTACAAGATCTTTTCAGGTTAAATTAGGCAGCATCTAATTATTTCTTCCCAGCAGCTTGCTGCAGCCTTCCCATTGCTTCCTATGGACCTGGCAGCAGCCTAGAGGGCCTCTTTCAGATGACCATGACCAGGTTTAGAGTAGGGCATTATATGCTGTGCTGCTGTTAGAGCAAAAGCAAAGCACATAGGAACCAGTAGCTCCCAGGGCTTGGTCCCTGTGATCATGCAAAGCCTGGAAGCACATCATGCTGAGGTAGACAGAAGAAATAGGCTGGTTCTCACACAGAAAACGTTTTTTGAAACAAGGAAGCAACAGGCTGTGCTGCTAGGTCAGAACATACTTCGATAGGCACACTGGCTTCTGGACAATGCACAACTGCCATGGTGTACTGATAAGCACAACCACTAAGTTTTTATTCCCTCCCCCCAAGAGTATGTAGGTTGAAATTGTTAATTTTACCACTTGGTTGCCTACTGTAGGATAGTGGATCAGGAGAGACACCCTTTGAGCTTCTTTTCAATGACACGGCCTTTGCACTATTCCTATCCCAGTTACAACTGGCTACTACTCATTAAAAAACAGGGGGGCTGCTGATGGAAATATTCCATTTATTGTGGATGCAGTTTCAGAATACATGGTTTGAACAAATCAGTTTTATTGCAGCTATCGGATGTATTTGAAAGACTCAGAAGAGTGTTTACAAAATCCCTAAGCAAAAAACATGACAACTCACAGACAATGTCAGGCACAGTTTCACCCCCTACAGATAACTACGTGCATCCCTATATGTAAACAGGATGTTTCAGACAAGCAGGGGATCTCATCTCTGGGTTGAAATAAAACATCATTCTTCTTTAGGAAGGAGTCAGATGCTGTAAGAGATGGAAGTGGTGAAAAGGGATATCCTAGTAGTTCTGGTGCACAACATTGCTGTTAACAATATGCTTAGGGGCTACTTCAGTTGCTCAGTTTACGCCACCCATACACTGTAGGATGTAAATGCTGAACTGCATGGCATGTAAATTCAAAACAAGCTGATGTCTTATAGCTGTGTGTTTACTATATACAAATGAAAACATCTGTAATAAGATATTTGGGAGAGAGAGTTAAAAAGAAGCACTATAAAGATAGAGGTTTACTTCATTTTCAGTGGACTTAGTGTACAGCACTGATGGATGGCAAGATCTGTTGTACAGTCATTTGAAACAAGCTCCAACTGTGGTTAGGTTTTTTTTCTTTTTCATTATGGTAGCTTTATATAAATTAAACTACAACGTTTTATACAAGTGACCTATTTTTGACCCTCTATACCCTTACCTTTTCCTCTTTTAAAAACTATACTTTCTTTTTAATCACCCATTACTGGGCAATTGACATTTAAAAATTTTTAATACTTATCTCACCATACCTCTAATGGCAATTATGAAATCTTACTGTAGAAAAATGTGTGATTCTGTTGGTTTTTTTAAGCTGTGATATTGGCTAATTATGTATGTTTATTACTAAATATAATACTCTAGCATGTATTAAAGCATCCTACCATTAGTAGTGCCTTTAGGCTAAACTTTGTAAAGCTATGTGTGTATATATTCTAAATTGCATTCAATTACTAGTCACTAACAACAAAAAGAAATATCAGTACCGCTGTCAGCTAACATAATTATCCAAATTTAAGTATTAACTTAAAATAGAATGGAGAAATTGATGCTTAAAAAAAGTATGAAACAAAAAAATTAAAACATGTTATTGATGCAGTATTTCTCATGACATGGGCAACTTCCAGAAAATATTACATTGTCAACTAAAGATATTTCTTCCATGCCTTAGTCTAAAGTGCAGAAAGAAAAGACTTCTGTATTACAAAAGTAACCGTTGTTTCTATAGGTTTACTGCACACCTTTCTTAAGCAACTTCACACACATTTTGGGCTGACTTCTCTTGCCAGTTGAAATCACTGTTCAGATACATAGTTATGACTATCAGTAGGAGAGTCTATATATTTCACAGCATGGGTTTCTTTAGAAATAAAGATCTTTAGGAATAAAGGCTCTTGTGCAAAGGCAGTACTATTATGATGAATGTCTAGACTGATTATTAAATACAGTGCTAATATACATGGTTTTAACTGGGATAATGCAAAAGACATTTTGGTAAATAAACATAAATATAAAAAGAACAATTTAGCACTTTTTCCTTTTTTTTTTTCCCCCAGATGATTGGTCCAGCGTCTTTAGTGGCCTTCTACGGTTCTTTCTCAAATTGTCTCAAACCTGCTGAGAAAGAGAAAGATTAAAGACCGCTTGAAATACCCCAAACATATCCCTAAAATAGAGATGGCATGGCTCTAGATTAACACCATGTAAGAAGTAAGACACAAACCGGATGGTGCTCTGGGTCATGGACTGGGCTTGCTCAGAGCTGGTCTCCAAGATGACATGCAGGATTTCAGCTCTTTCACCTCCAACAGCCCCTGGAAGCAGCTCAGGAAGAGCTCAGGAGCTTCCCACTCAGAAATGTGGTGGTTGCTGCACTTAGTGCTCAACCCAGCTGCATGCAGGCAGCTGCTGTGCTAAGGTGAGTTGTGCTGCAGTGCTTGGCGCACACACTCCGAACCCACGACAAGTATCCTGAGAGCCTCTTTCTGCACAGCCCTCATTTCGTTCAGGCTTTTGAGTGTCTGAATCACTCAGCTGGGTGTGTCTGCAATGACACACGACTGCTGGCACCTTCCACAGAATAGAGCTGTGCTAACACTAGGCGATCCCGAAAACCCCTCTCCTAACAGCTGAGTTCAAAAAAGGAGAAGGGCAGGGGGAAGAAAAACTATTCTGTTCTGCATGACTTCAAATTGATAAGAAAAGTTCACAGGTATATCATACCTCTGGCTTCACATACGGATGTACACACACTTTTCTTCACATATTAATGTATAGCAAACCAAATGTTTTTCTATATTTTACCGTTTTATTCCTAGTGAAGAGTCAAGGGATGTTGCAAATCATCTATAATGCTATTAAATTAATCAGTAAATTTCCATTCTTCCCCATTGCTCCTTAGAATCATAGAATCAACTAGGTGGAAAAGACATTTAAGATCAGGTCCAACTGTTACCCCAACGCTCACCACTAAACCATGTTACTAAGGTACTTGTTTACACTGTTATTGAACACTTCCAAACATATAATTCCTTTAGTTTTATTTGAAGTGTTCTAGATTAAAATAAAACTTAAGCAAGCTAGGAGAGCAATTTTGCAATTTTGCCAATTTCTTTCTGTACAACTAGGTTGTCTTTCTTAAACTGGTAGTTTCAAAATGACAGTAGTGTGCCTTGAGAAGACACTAATGCACAGCTTCACTAAAAACAGTGCTGCTGCTGAGTGCGTTTGAACTCCAGTCTAATCTAGGTGTGCAGGACCACATGGGGCTCACAACCTGCCAGAGCTGCTTTTCAAAATCAACACTGCTGAGTTTTTATCAGGCTTTACCATTACCCCCTGGCAGTGTTCAAAATCAGATGCAGGGCTCATTCTCAGTAATAGTGCTGAAATCTTCCATTTCTGCTCAAATAATGTTGCTGCAATAGACTCATTTTCTGGGTTCTCTCTGCTCATCAAAGGCATATTAATCGCTGCTGCAGCCTTAAAAGAGCCTTTCCCAGATGCCTTGCATTCACTGCAGTTAAATGACCATCCCATTCATCAGACCTCACACAGTCTAACAATACTCTCCAGCTACAGCAAACATGCTATGCATGTAACTTGAACAAGGCTTTGCAATCATGACTGGAACGTTGCTAATCCTTAGTTATCCTAGAAAGGTAATCTAGGTTTATTTCTCAAACATTCATGTTTTGATGATATTGCAGTGGAGCTCTTGAAAGGCTAAAGACAGAAAAGTGGGAAGGTTTTGCATCAATATTAACAGTTGTAGAATTTTGAAACATGGATACGCCTGTGTGAAAACACAGCAGCTTTTCTATTTAACATGGAGATGTCTTATCAGAATTACTTACCATTAGTCTCTGATCTTTTCCCCATAGCTGATACCTGTTCAAAAAAGTCATATGCCATTATTAAACTTGAATATGTGAAAACAAAGCTATTTATAACAAGAAAAAAAAAGTCAACTCCATGCAAAGGACAGATTTCCACTCACAATACAGCCTTAAGAGAACTGCTAAATAGGAATGAATATAAAAGTTATATGCTGCCCATGGCTTTCTGTATGTCATTGTACTTCCTTGTACAGATAAAAGGGCAGGATAACAGAAACATGTAAAGGCCTAATTCCAACTGACTGACCATAGGAAGGCAAAAGGCACCTTACTCCTAGAAAGCACTCCATAAAGCTATTATTCTTTTAACAGTACACTGAAGTGTTACCTTAGAAGAAGGAGCTGGCTTTTCAACTGACTGCTTCTCCCAGAGATTACGTTTGCCGGACACATCTCCTGGTTTTAAATCCTGTATTTTAAAGTTAATGTCAGAAAACACAAACCAGCATTAGTTCAGGTTTATTTTAATTTGTTAGAGAAGAAGTCAAAATATTACTTTCTTATAAAAAAATTTGAGGAGCATCCACAGAGTCTATCAATGACACTTTACATAATGACTCCACATGTTTTATGGCAAAAACCAGTTCTGTTGCATCTATTCTTAGTACTGCACAGATTGGCCATAACTTACTATGTTCATCCTAAGGAGTAGACTGAAAAATTACTGCACATTTGGGTCTTCAAGACAGACAACTCCAACTTTTGCAAATGAAAAAGATTTTTCTTAATATAAGTAGTATTTCTATCAAGGGGGAATTCAAAAGCAGCTTGATTCATTATTTTAGATCAGAAATAAAACATTAAATTAAAAAAAACCAACTGTAAATCAATGTTTTAAGAATTCTCATACCACAGAAAAGCAGATCCTCCCTTGCACTCTTACATATAGGTTTCAGGATTTAACACTTCAGTCCTTCATATTCATTTGAATTTATAATGTATTCTTTAAAACCTTAGCATGTACCAATCACTAGCCCAACAGAAAAAAAAGGCAGGAGAACTGAAGTCATTAATAAATAGTAATAGTCTCTGAACATTAGTGTATATGGAGACTTTAACCAAAACTTGATAAAAACGTCAAGCTGCTTGAGGAACAGCATGGCTACAAATCAAGATGCCATATGCTAGGCTAGTAGCAATGCATCTGCTTAAGGACAGTTGAGTTGGTATCTACCTTTGTGGTTAGCAAATAAAAAGACTCTCGAAACAAGTTTAGACATGAGTACCCTCCTTTTCAAAATGTTCAAATCATGCAGTTTCCAAATCTTGCTTGCCATCAATAGATAGGTAGTTTTCTGCACATAAGAATTTCTAACTTGGGATAAAAGATGCCCAGTGATGAATGGAAATGTGATTTCTGCAAGAGGTAGAAATCATGCAACCAACATAGATGCTCTAGACTTGATCATAATATACAGCCAAAGAGGGTTGCTGATGGTTAAGACTTTAAACCAATATTGTATTTCAAAAGGAGAGTTCAGCAGTAACAGAGGAAGGAAGAAACCAGCAAAGTTGCAGTGAACAATTCCATAACCCTGTAATAATTTGGGATCTGCGATATAGGTTCATCATAAAGCTAATTGAGAACTTTGCTCTCTCTACTTTTAATTGAATGTTGTTCCAAAACCCATAAGAATCTTGATGGTCGCAAAAACTTCAGTTCTTTATTTTGGTGGTATGTGGTGGGATAGGAATTTATTTGCTAACTAAGAAATTCTAGGTTTCCATTTGATTCATCCTGGCAAAAAAGAAAAAGAAAAAAAACAAGGAAAAAAAAGTACAAATCACACATTACAGATATATGTCATTCTTCACAGTCAATTATAAACAAGTTTACCTGACCAATTTAGCAAACAGACCCTCAAAGAAGAATAGGAGGAGGTCAAGTTCCTTCAAGCAGATATATTGAAAGAAGAAAGAACAATCTATTGAGAAAGAGGGAAATGAAGACATAGATAGAAACAGTTGGCTGAGGGGAAAACAAGAAGTTAGTTTTACATTATTTAAAAGACGTAACTTAAGAGAGAAGAAAATCTGGAGGCAGATGCTGTGCCACAATGGCTTCTGTTTTTATATTTATACCCTTAAGGGCACAATCTCCATATAGCTACCAGTATATACCAACATTAGGGACAGCACTGCAAATCTCAAGCTCCTCTTTTGAGCAAATAGGATTGTGAATTAGGAAAGAGTTTTTCAGGCTGCACCTTTTATCAAATGCAAATGAAGTGGCAGAAAAACACTGCACAAGGATATGGGGAAGAAACCAGCACTTGAATTAAATCCCAAAGTTAAATCATTAATTTGCCATTCTCCAATATTGATATCTTCAGCTCTAGCTCCTCATCCCTAGCCTTTCATTACAATCCTCACAATTAGCTGTTTCGGCACGTTTCCACATCCACACTGCTGCTTCTCATGCTCCCATTTTATTGCACTGATAGCATTTTCTGCTTTGATTCTTGTTGAAGTAATAGGCATGCTAAAAGGCCTTCATTAGAAATCCCATTTAGGTTCTTAAAGGATTAAAGTATTGTGCTTAAAAATACACTTGAAAGATATTTACAGGCAAGGGTCAATGCACAAGTGTTTCATCCAAGGTCTATGGCTGGTAATTTCTAACTCAGTGGTGAGCCTTTCACAGGTGGTAGATTAACGTACTTCTCTACCTGAGAAGTGCTTAAAGAGGTCTTTATAGAGCACCTTTAAACTTTAAAGTGAGAACTGCCTTGCTTCCTCTCCCACTTTTCTGACTATACAGGAGTCAGCAGCCAGAGGGCCTCTGTGAGCTTCCAAGACAGGACACGCAGCAAAGTTCCTCCAAAAACCATCAGCTGCTTGAGGAAGCATCATCACCACCTCTGCTGCAGGAGAGAGCCCACCTGCTGAAGAGACTGTTGTAAGTTTACTTACAGAAGGTTTTGGAGCAGGTGATTTGTTGCTCTCGGGAGTCTTAGTTAACCACTCATTGATACGACTGGAGACACCAACCTTCAGTCCAGCAGTTTCCTGAAAAATGGTAAAATCTAATCAGAAGACTTTCAGAATAGCTTCTGCTGTGTTTTCCACAGCTTAGATTTAAAAACAAAGCCAACCCTGAGTTTTATACAGATGCCCTCACTGAGACTGTCTAGATAAGTGTCACACAGTGTACTCTGATCACAGTGTCCTTATAAACCACACAGTACTACTAGCCTTTAGTTTTCAATAACTGTGTACTACTTCAATAACAGTTTCAATAACTGTGTACTACTGTGTACTACTAGTTTCAACAGCTAGTACTACTAGCCTCTAGTTTCACATAACTGTGAAATGACAGAATTATTTCCACTTTAGTGCTAATCCAGGAATAACCATTAGACATAAACTTGCTGTTTCTGTCATAACCCCAAACTCCAAACAAAAAAAAAAAAAAATCTTTAGCCACAAAGAAGAGACACCAGCCTATTTGTGTTTTGCTAAATTAAAAAAAAAAAAAAAAAAAAAAAAAAAACAAACAAAAAAAACCCCCAAAAAAAAAAAAAAAAAAAAAAAAAAAACCCCTACAAAACAACTACAAAAAAATACAACCAAGAAACAAACAACAAAGCCACACAGTAGAAGAGTTAAGTGGGCTAAAATTTAAGTCATTAAAATAAAACTTTAAAAGATTATTACAAGTTACTGAAATTTCATGGCTATCTGTAATAACCTCCTTCAATGCACGCCTCAGCTCTTTGTTTATGATGAATGATTGTCAATTCACATAAATTTCTAGAAAGGAAACGTTGCCTTAAGAATTTACATTAAAAAAAAAGTCTCACAAATGCTTCTATGCATTATCTGTCAAACATCATCATTATCTTGCTTATTTAATCCTCCTCTGCCCCTCAAAAGAATGCTTCCCAACACAAAGAATTTCTTTGTACTCCGTTTGAACTACTCAAATATATTTGTCTAAGATACCTGATGTGGCTCTGGAATGTCTCATAACTTAGCTCAGTATGTCACTAAATTCTTTCGTTATATTAAATATTGCAGCCACATAATTTTGTGGGTTTCTGAGGACCTCAGGATCCTCTGGGATATTCTTCACCAGTGATGTTAACAGGAGCAGCCAGGCTTATTCATAGGAACATGAATGGCAACGTCAGGCACATAACATAATTCTTTATAATCACAATGTAAAATTAAACACATACCTTATTTGGTGTTCCTGTTCCAGAGGGTGATGAAAAAACATTCCCTTTCTCCCACATGCTCTTGATGTTACGGACACCCTCAGCTGGAACTGGAAGATCAGAAGCTGCTGGCTTAGCTGGTCTTGCAGCCTTTGTGCCCTGCAGAAAAATTAAGGCCAGTTGATTTTGGCATTAAGAGCTGGAGTTGCAGGGTGGTTTGACTCTGGGCAGTGCTGGGGAATACAGCAGTTATAAGTGGTTCTAACAACAATCATGAAAAGATGGGAAGGAGTATGCAGTTCAAGAAGTACCACTGAGACTCTTCCCAGTTTGATTTGCAGTTATACCCTTGACATGACCAGCTATGAAAACTGCAATCACTTAGATTTTTGCATCTGTTGAATTTCTAAGGCTTATTGCAAACCACAGCTCAGCACACAGCTGCTGCAAGGCCTTCATTTGTCCTCTTCTAAGTCTTAGCACTTGCATCCTGTGCTCATGGCTCTTTCAGGGACACTGCTAAGGAAATCCTTATGCAGAGATGGGGGAAAAAGACTGCTTTGTCATTCAACATCAGACTCTGATTCTTCTGTCACAGACAACTTAATCTCACAACTCACAATTCTAGGGGTAAAATTCAACAATTATAGTATATTTTGAATTAGGTGGGTTTTTAAAGAGTAGGGGATTGGGCTACATTATCTAGTAGCTTCCACATTGACTATACTCACTCCTTTATGAAAACAGTTTAAAACAAAAAAGCAAACATCTATTTTTGCTTGGACTATGAAAAAAAAATCCCTCAGTTCTGGCTTCTAGGGACATTATTAGCCACAACTTGTCAAAATCACCTGGGGTCAAATTCAGCATTTTGTTCTGACTCTGTTTTTTCTTTGTCACTACTTAAATCCCTAGTTCACTGAAGTGTCTTCCTTTGCCAAGGAATTTCACTCTGAAGTGGCAGCCAGCAACACAGGCCCAGTTCATTGCTCTCCTAAATAAGCTGCTAAGTCAGCTTTGCTCAGGATGACTATCAGCTCTCTGCTGATAGTACTCTCAGCAGCCAAAAAGAGGATGCAACTGTCACTCAAGAGATGCTGACTGAGTCCTTCAAAAGCTACTCCAAGCTTACAAAGCAGAGTAAATTATAGCATGAAAGGGAAGACAGGAATCTGAGGTTTTATTTTTATATATATATATATATAGATGTTAGTTATAGGTGTGCCTCAAGTGTTTTGTTCTTGAAACCACGTTGAAAAAGGGCTTGAGACCAAAGATGTCTGCAATTCTTGAACAGTAAAACATAGGCTGAAGACAGTCTCAAAAGCCATTAGTAACTAGAGCCATCAAGACCTGGAATTAACTTACCTCGATTGCACTAGTGTATTGCTCAAGCCTACTGTCAATTTTTGAGACAACTGCAGTTGTATGGGTGGGTTTCATACCACTGTACAAGCAGAAAAAAGGGAAAAGGAAATTATTAATCCCTCCAATTGAACACTGCTGTTTTGACTGAACTTATTGTTTCATTGTTTTACCTCTTCTGAGCGGATTTGTTCAAAAATTCTGCTCGCTCCTCTATCTAGAAAAGAGAGAAACAAGAGCTGTATGGTTAAAGTTAACAAAAAGGCAGCCTGTACAAGGCCAGGCTGAAATGTCATTTCAAATGTCAAAAGGCCAGTCTGAAAGACATGCATTCCAACAGAAATCACCACAGACACAAACACGGGATTTATAGTTAGGAACCTGTTATGGATACGTTTTCTGCATTAATTTTTTGCATCCTGCATATTTCTTCAGGGCCTCATTTGTAACGAGAGAATAAATCACCAATACAGAAAGGAGAAAAGAAGTTCGTATTGTGCAAGGGGTTGATATTCACAAAATCTGTGTCAAATTTCCTCATATCTCCCGCATTTTCTGAGTTGAACCATCAGACTAGCCCAGGTTTGGAGGTTAGCTACGTACCCTCTCTCATGCATGTTTTTGCAGGATACTGACAATTGAACTTGAGCTCTGAAAAAAACCAATCAGACCGTACCCTGCTCATATTCAAGCAGGGCCATTGCTGAGTCAGTATTTACCAGCTGTTATTATAAAAACTAATATTTCATATTTCATTGTTATTTTCTAGTTTGTGTATAGGAAAATATTGTCATGTTTCCAGGGAAAAATAACCATGAAGGTCTCATACGACTTACAGTAAATGTCTCAATAATTTGAAAACCAAAAGAGTCCATCCCTGAATAAAGTTTTAAAATACTTAATGATGAGGGCAGTCTATTTGCAAACCTCCTCAAGTGTCTTCCACATTGCATTGTTCCACTTCTTGTCCCACAATCTACAGTTCCACTTAAGAATAAAATATACAAAAGCAGCTCCGGGGATAGAAATGACTATTAAATTAGCCTGGCTGGTTTCCTGGGGATTCCTCAGCCTCAGTATGTGTTGTCCATTTATAAGTTACTTGAACAGTGACTGCCGAGGCATTCATGCTTTTAAAATTAGGCAATGACAGTCATTCCTTTAAATGGCTCTCCTCGGTGCCCTTAGCACTCTGTACCAGGATACTAAATCCCACGGCAATCCCATCAATGCATGTTTTATTTCTCAAGTCTGTATAACCAAAAACTCCAGCAGTTCACCTCAGTGCAGAATTTGCCAAACAGGCTCAATGGAGGAACTCCAGCTATCATCTATCCAACTCAAGGGCACCTCTAAAGCGCCAATACATATATACACACAATTTACAGAGTAATTTACATTATCAGTTTTAGTTACCAATACATGATCTGAGCACAGCCGTGAGCTTTGCTCAGGTGTGTACCGAGTGTCTCTACGCACTATTGTCATAAGGCGGCAGCAGTACACCAGGCAAGAGCTGAAGAGCCGCCATGCACACACGCCGGGATCTACGGATCTTCTTCTGCCAGCTTCAACACTTCACAGCTTAGTTTCACCCAGAGCAAATACAGTCGGCATTGCCATAAAACAAGCAAGTTAATTCTTAGATGAAAAGTGACTAGACACACCTAACTTAAACTAGTCACCTCCCCTCGATTATGGTGTAGGAGAAAAATTTTCCCACAACACTGGGTTCTGGGCCACAAGAAGCTTAAAAAAATCTTCATTGAAATGGTGAGTTATACCAACAACAAAAGTCACTGTTTTCTCCCCTGCTGTGTATAAATGGGTAATTGCTCAGCATCTTATAATTCAGATGAACTGAGAATCCACTTGAAATCTTACAAGAGGGACAGTTCTTGGCTAACTGTAGACTCTTTCTAGTCTTCCTGTGTTAAGGAGGGAGAGGTGTTTCCACACAGCAGGAAAATCTGGTTTCATTAGGCATTGGTGAGGGGGATAGGTTATAGTGAAGAGGGACATGTATTCTTGGGGTCATAGTAAAAAGACATGGGGTCATTCTTTACCTACTGGAAACAGCAGCTCTCAGAGCACCTGCCCTGAGTCATTTCAGGAATAAGTCATGGATTGTTCAGAACAGGAGGGTGAGGAAGCAAACCAGAAAATAAGTTAAAGAGGAAAGCAGAGTTAGGAAGTGACACCCAGATCTGAACCAGGTGCCTTGTGTGGACAGATAACACATTTTCTGCACATTTATAAGATAATTCATTCTAGAGCATCTTCCTCAAAATACAACATGCATGAAACAGAAGCACACTTTGAATACACTTAGAGAAAACACACCTGTATACACACATGTATTCAACACATAGGCTGACTACACTCAGACTGCACAGCAACATCTAAAGGTCATATATCTACCATACACCACACAAACTCCATGCATGAGCCTTAAAATGTTTGGCACATACTGTAAAGAGTATTACAAAATAGATCTGCAAGAGAAACAGGCAAAGCAAGGTGGTTAGTGCAAAATGAAAGATATTTTCTCAATTTGAGACCAGGAAATACAAATGATTTTTTTTTAATGCTCTCATTTTAACAAGATCTTATTAAAGAGGTTGGACTATGCTTTTTCACCATGGAATAATTTCCAAACCTCTGACACAAGACACACATACTCCAAAAATGCAGCCTTTAATTAAATTATGACCAGAGAGAAAAAGCAAAGGATTTTGGGCTGCATCTCTCCCACATAACCTGAGTTGCTTGAAAGTTAAGCAATTACTCATTTTGGTTCCTTCTACAGCTACTGGAGAAGCAGAGAAGCTCACCTCACCCTAGGAAAGGTGGTGTTGCTTGTCCACTGAGGGTGGCTCCTGCTCTGCTAACTACTGAAGAAGTTTAGATTAGACAACAAAATGCTTAGATCGACACATACCCTTCTGCTGGTAAAGTCAGATGAAATGAAACCAATGGTTCAATTCTCACACCCTATTAGGGCCTTACTCTACAGGGTCAGTACATATAGGTGGCAAGGAATAAATTAAGCAAGATGTTATACTGAGATATATGCATGCATTTATCCACACTCAATATTGCACAGACATGTTTTGTTCAGTGATTGTGCAAGAAATGTCTTGCCTATTAAAAATGCAGCTGAAGCGTGAGTGTCAAAGTACACTGGCTTCCAACTGTACATTCTCCAAGAACAGAAACAGAAAGAGGAATTAATTAATACAGAATTTGAGCCAATGTCTCAGAAAACTAAAACCATCTAGATATTCCCAGTAAAACTTGTTTCATACAAATGTATTAAATGATTCTTGGGAGTTTTAAACTGATAGTTAGATGTCATGTCATAGAAAGTGTTGTAAACTGATACATAATAAAACTCTTCTCAAAAAACAGGTCAAGAGTGAAAAGGAATAAGAAATGCACACAGAAAACAGAAATCTCTCCATTATAATTTTGCTTCATGCCCAACAGGTGGAAGAACCTAATGGAAAGCCATTTGTAGTGGTAGTACCTAGGAGTAGAGGGACTTTTCCTCCTCAAGTGGCTCATGTGTTCTTTTGCTTCATTAAGCACAGTTGGGCTTTTACACCTGTGTAGAGTGCATCAATTTACCCCAGTTTACCTGGCAGACTAGAAGTGCTGCCATCAGCATCGAAGATGGGGGAAAAACAAATGTCACAAATTGTGTTCTTTCCACTCTATTTTCCCTCTGCTGCAAGAGCTGTTCATCTAGAAAGAACTGATTGTGTGCAGTCTCTTTCCAGTCACTGCTCCAGCTGTCAGGTATTGAGAGCATAATGAGATAGGACAAGACAGATTTTTAAGAAAAAAGAAATCTCAAGCCCTGAAAAGTCCTATCTTGTGGCCCATCTGTCAGCATTGTCTTGCAGAGAGTGTGGGCTGCTGCATCAGCCCGTGTTTCCCAAGAGACATTTTCTACAATGACAGGAGATACCGCAGGCTCCCAGCCTCCTGCCGTGTTTCCTCCCCTCAATGCCTAAAAGCTTTTGCATTTCTATAGTGGTGGAGCTCGCCCCCCAGAGGAGACTTAATACTGAAATATCCTGTTCTCTCCTGATTAACCTAGAGGATGGTTAGACAAGAAGTCAGTAGAACTTCTTCGCAAAGAAAACATGAGGAATGAACTTATCTAAAAAGTAAAATGAACAAAGATTATGCAGGAAATCTCATTCTGCTACTGCAGCACCACTTGTGTGAACTAAACCAGTGAAAGCATGAGCTAAAGCAGAATTTGAGAGCAGTAGATGCTGTTCCAGTCTTTGTCCTTATAAAATAAACCAAGAGAGAGGGCAGAGGTTGAAAAGAGGTTTGGTACTGCTGCTATTGCCCACAGGGACCCCACCAGCCCTGAGAAATCCAAGGTGCTTCTGTCCCTGAGCTAATGATGGACTTTTCATGCTTCCTTTTCACTGTGCCCTCAGAAGGCACCAGCCCCCATGCTGTCACTGGGAAGACTTCATGCTGATGTGATAGTTGTGCTGAAGTAATGTCTCAAGTTTCAGGGAAATACTGTCTTTAACAGTTAAAACAACAGGACCTGTCAACACAGGGTAGGCTGTGATTTATTAGAGGCCTGGCAGTAGTTCTTTCTAAATATATGCATATTATGCCTGTGTTTTTATACCTACATTTATACAGGTACATCCATGACCCATGCAATACATGGAGATGGGTTGCACATCTTGGTCTCTCAATTCTGAGTCTGCATGTCCTGCTGGGCCATGCCCTGCCTGATGAATAAATGCAGCGTCCATAAAATGTTAATATGCCACACTGCTTTTCAGTTTATCTCCCTTCTTTCCTCTGTTCTTCTGATTCAGTTAGTAAACAGCATGCCCTACTCTCCTTATCTAAGTTAATCCCAGGAAGTTCTTTTTCTTCCCCAAAACTTATCACATCTGGAAGGACAAGGAAGGAGAAAAAGATGCTATACCAGATCGTGATCTAGAAGAAGTCAGAATGTGCACATGTATCATACAGTATTTTAATACTGAGCCTCCCTTTTTCATTATTAATTCCACCCACCCACAGTTGTGCATGTAGTGTTCTCACATGACTCATGACACATCTAACCAGATGAGACATTCATCAAGAGAGAAAATATGTGCCAGATGCTTTACAAGTCAAAAGATAACTTGGGAAGCCCATAACAGACAATGAGAAAGCTGTGCACCATCCAGGTTAGACCAGCCTGAGAAGTCTGTCCAAACGAAAGGTAATAAAATATCCTGTCTTCTAAAAACTGAAGATATTAAATTTGACAATAGGTTATTAAAATGATATTATTCTCTCCTGAGCTATTGATCACAGAAGGCCAAGAAACAGTTTAGGGTGTGAAGTTCAATATCATTACATATCCATTCTGGCCACCCACAGACACTGGAGGAAATACATACAGTGTGACCAATTTCCCAGAGGTAGAAACAGAGAAAAAATATGTACAATATGTATCAGGTTTTGTAACAAAAAACTTCTACCTAAAAAGCCATAAAGCCCAGCATCAATTACCACCATTAAAACAATAATGGACCTTAGATGTTTAAAGACATTTGGAAAATTCCAGTTTTCTTCTAGAAAAACACTTAGAATAGTAGAATAATATAGCACTTTTCCAAAATTTTTCTGACAGCTATTAACCTCCTGCCAAATCCAGTGTTTTTCACACTATCCCCAAAATTATGATCTATATATTATGTGTTTTCAAGTATAATTTCCTTTCTTCTGATTCATCTGTGAACCAGAGCTCCAAATATATGTCATAAATAGCATCTAAATGAACAGAAAGAAGAAAAGAAAGCCCTCCCAGGAAGGTTGGGAAGAACCTGTACATTTATAGTGTCTATTATTGACAGAAAACCAAAATGGCAAGACCATTTGTCCTATTATCCAATAAGAGCACGTTATAAAGCTTGGCAATCTTCACTTAGAGCTATATGCATTTTGTCATTGTATTTCAGGTTTAAATGCATCTGAGAAGTCAAAGGCAAGTTCTGCTCAAAAGCATTTGGACACTGACTGCATTTACTAGAACTGAACACAAAACATCATAGGGCTGAAGCTCCAGATTGGTTTGAAGCATAGCTCACTGTGACCAGAAACATGATTTTGACCAAACACAGTCTGTCACTCAACAAATACAGTTCTTAATCCCATGGAGATCCACTTCATGACGAGTTCCTACCTGACAGCCTCCTGCTTGATTCCTTTTTCTCCTCGTGCCCGCTAAGGGGCCTTTTTTTGACAAACACTTTGTATTCTTAAATGATTAATGACACAAAATGAGAAAAGGAAAAATAGTTGAAAACAATTAATAGCTCTGTAGTTAGAGCTTGAGCTGAAAAGGCAAGTGGACTGAATACCAAAACAAAGTTCCCAGTAATTTCAGTGGGGCCAGGATTCCTCTTCCACGCTGAAAGGCCATTTAATTGATTTATCTGTCTTTCAATATAATACAGGCCACAGAAGGCCACTTAGAAATTCCTGCAGAGATAGAAGTTTTGGGCTTTTTTCCTGTTATGTAAGAAAATGAAATCCAGCCCAGTACTTCTAGATGTTATTTTTAGAAGAATTAAACATAAACTAGAACTCCCACATGGGGCAGTTTCAATTCATGATGATTAGGCTGCATACATTTAAAGACAAAGTAAGCTGGCAAGGAAGAAAGTAATTATAGATGTGGAAGGAGAGTGAGAACATTTGTGATCTTTATCTACTCCAGCTCACAAAGTACTCCTATAATAAATTAACATGGAAAATTAACACAGTAATACAGCACTAAGTTTCCAAAATAATTTTATCTTGAAGGTAAAGATCCTTTTTTTGACATTTTTCATCAACAAGAACAGGTAAACAGTCTAGATTCTATTTTTATAAAGGATCTCTAATTTTCAATCATCCCAGTGAACAAAGTCTTTCAGCAAAAACATTTCAGGCTAAGGTTTATTTCAGAGCATTGTCTCAGGTCTGATTTCAAGTATTTCCACACTGCATTGATTTTTGGCTGTTGCTTTGGACTGCAACCCCCATTACCTTTCATGTACTGTACAGAAATTAGTGGGGAGGTTACCTTGAGAGATGAACCTTTAGGACTGAAACATTTAAATGGCTTCTTGTCTTCAGATACACCATCTTCTGGCATTTTTTGACGTTTCTCAGCAGCTTCAGCCCTTCTCCTTTCAATTTCTTCCTTCATTCTCCTCTTTTCCTCCTTATAAAAACATGAAAGGTCACTTATTCTTTCAGAAACTACATTACCATTATATGGCTTTGTAGTCCTGCAAACATTCACCCCATTTTCTAAGAACAGATTTTTATGCCAGTCAAAGAAGTTCAGTGACCTATCTAAAACCTAGCAATGTATTACTACTCATATATCACAGTGTTAAGGAAGTAGGAAAGACAGCTAGTTGGTGCTGCTTTGGTGTCTCCTCACAGTGAGGTCACCAGATTTTTGCCACGTAGTGCTATCAGTGCCATATAAAGAGAGAAAAAAGCACATTTATAAAACCACTCAAATTCAGTTTCTCTATATCATCATGTATCACCATTTTACTCTTCTGTCCATCTACTCTGGCACTTGTGCCAAAGTTAAGAATATATCACAAGGAAAAATCAATCAGTGCCCAAAAAAGTGAAGACTAAATGCTTACATCTTTTCTTCCAAAGACAGAACATTAATTTCTACTTCATAAGCTACGAGTCAAACCAGAAGCCCTCGAAGTATAACCATTGTAATCAGTGGTTAGCAGGATCTAACCCGTAAGGTACAGTTTTATGGTAAATACCTTAGCATATTAAAAGCAATTGGCATTCAGCTGCCAAACACTATTATTGTTAATCTACTATTTGTTTTTCAAACAACTAAGATTTCTAAATGATGCACCAGAGATTTGAAAATCCTATTTATAGAGTCCCTTGGCAGAGGAAGTACAAGCAAACAGATGTGCTTGGGTACTCAATATTTAAATAGTAAGAATGTCTTCCTAATGAGATGTAGCACATCATACCTATATATAGCATTAGCAGTCCAGCTCATCTGCAGCAGATAAACTTTTACATGTGCTTTGTAATTCAATTTGTGTAATGTCAAAAAGACACCCCAAATAAATTAAGAACTCTGTGTCTATAACACTGCTCCCAACATTTTGCATCCTCAATAAGATAAAAAATTCATAGCTATCACAGATTAAATCCTGACTCAGGAAGACGTATATTAGAGCCCTGTATTTCGTGAGGCTAGGACTGTTAATTTTCTTTCTACCCTGGATGACTGCATGTTTTATTTTAGGCAGGACCCATCTATGTGCTGTGATCACTTAGTATCAAATATGGTATACTTGTAGTTAAATCTGAAGGCTAGAAAACAGGATGGTTTTAGTGCTGGGTAGTATATTCAAAATCAAGGTCTGTTGCAACAAACCATCTCCTGACAGATGCTAAGAAACAGCAATGTTCAGAAAGCAACAAAACCCAGAAAGGGCCCAGAAAAAGGGTACAATTTGAAGTGAAGGTTCAGCAGCAGCTCCCACACAGCACCATTAGAACCAAGAAGCAGCAGCACACTTTGGCCTGTATGTATAATTATGTTTGGTCTTGCTTTCTTTGTTTCATGTTCATTCCTTGCCCATGAAGAGTCTCCCATGGCCTCATTCTGCCCTTTTGTTAAATACAGACCCATTGACCTACAGCCACTTCTTTGCTTTAAAGTGTCTTTTACAGACACTGCTGTGAAGTGTTGTTAGCTAATGCAAGGTCAGTGGAAGTAAAGCAGTAACAAAGGAATAAAACCAGAGTCCAATACTTCATATTTTGTACTTGCCTCCTCTCTGACTTTCCTTTCAGCCTCTTCCTGCTTCTTTTTCTGCTCCTCTTCCTCCAGGATTTTTCGGCGTTCCTCCCTCCTTTTCTTCAGCTCATCCAGCTCTGCTGCCGCCTCCTGCTGCTTCTCCTTCAGCTTCTCAAGCTCATCATTCTCCCCTCGGCGACGGCGCTGATCTTCTAGCCGCTTTGCAACCTCAACCTGAGAGCCCAGCTTTGCTTCCTCGGCATTTGTGGTCCCTTTCAAATTGGAGCGTCTAAAAGAAAAAAATGAAATGGAAGGTGATGCAACATGGGTTTTGCCTTCTTCTGGCCAGATCCACCCACTGCCAGGCACTCAGAAACAACATGAGAGCCTGTCACTCAAAGATATTGGCTTATAAGACCTTTTGCTCTTTGCAAACTATGACAGGCCCCAAACATTTACTTCAGGAGTTAGTAAGCTGGGATACTGAAAAGAGCACCTCTGCCACCCACTGCCAGTGAGGAAAGAGTCTTTCATGTGTTTGCGTGCACAGGAGTTGCACTACCCTGCCTGAGAACTCAGGCCAGCTCCATTTTTAGGAGAATTTAGCAACTGAGCTTGAAATATTTAACATATCATGTAACTTCAGCAAGAGGAGCTGTATCTCATCAGCATCTCTACGGTATACAGTAAACTGCAAATTTCACACCTTTGCTCTGCAGTATACAGAAGAAACACTTTCAAAAACCTATTAGACTCCATACAGACAAAGCAGTGGAAAGCCATAACACCTCTTTGTTGATTTTAAGTGAGATAAATTTACATATAAAAATCACATAGCAAAAATATTATGCTATGTTCTGTGTGATGAAAGACGCACTAATCCTTTGTTTTCAAAGGCGAGTATTTTTTTATAAACCCTGTAAAAAAAGAGAAGCATCTTTGGGAATGAACAAATTACTTGGGGAAAGCAGGATATAAGAACAGGAAGGGAATCTTGCAGCTTCAAAAATGTCTTAAAAATCTAAAAAGGGTCCTGCCTAGCCTATAACACTTAATCGCCTAGCCTATAACACTTAATCGCTCTAACTCTCTCAGCTTGTATGAACAGAAAGGCTCATCAAACATGTTCCAGGGAAAGTATAACTTTTTATTAAGGAATTGGAAATTATTTCTAATGGCAACTTTCTAAAGGAGAAAACCAGAAGCTTTCAACCAGCTTTAATATCTGAGGCAGAAAAAAAAGAATACCTAAAAAACCTAAACCCCAAAGAACTTAAATAGGTGAAGTACATACTTTCAACAGTCAGATAGCATCACCTGGTTAAATAATAACCACATCAGTGTTTAGACAAATGGCTTCTCCCTGACTGTACTTGATATATTGCTGACAAGGAGATAGATACCTAAGAGACATCAGCTATTCACAAGAGAAAGGGAATGTACTTATGGATTAAAAAAAAAAAAAAAACACTTTCTTCTCTGTTCTGTTGGCATTTGAAAAAGCTGGATATTAATGGCTTCATTAATGCAATCAGAGGGTTGCAGAGTACAATATCACAAAATGGTACAAATTAAGCATTCCAACAATAACAATAACTTTTAGAGACAATCAGATTAGCGATGGCAACATGAAGAACAAATATCATACACATTTGTAATCTGTTGAATCACACCCAATCCTACAAAAGAGCTCTTCATTCAGACAGATACCTTATCTAGATGGAATGAATCATAAGTCACAGGCTGTAGGACCAGAACTGAATTACCTGTGGTTTTAATATCGCAATAAATTATACTAACACAGAGTTCTTTGCCCCCACATGGTGTTACCAAATTGGATTCAATTCATTTCTAGCACAACATGCATGATTTAGGAATTTTTATCCTTAAAAAAATATTATATAGCAAAATAACATAACCAGATTGATGCTATTATATGAATTCTGCTGCTGTACTTCAGCTGTGGAAGTTTATAATCTCAGTAGTAGGACCTGGCAATTATTTTGCAATGTGCTTACTTTGTTTTACAAAGTCTTGTCTATGTAAGAGTGCAACATCCCAAAGCAAAGCTAAGGAAAAAATTGGTGCAGAGGTCTGAATGTATGTACTTCCAGTACATTTTTATGCCCAATTTCTTCACTTAGAGTTGCATGTACACAATACATATTTCCCTAATATCACCTTATCATAATCTATTTCTGCTCTAGACCATATTCCCAAATGTGGTTTTGCAGTGAAATTACTTAAAACATGAAAGCAGAACTGCAGGATCACCCTCCTCCATAAGCATCAAGTTAATGTAAGTGGCCATGAATAAGAGCTTGCATCAGGTAATGACACCTAATTAAAGAAAGGAACTCATGTTTTTTAATGAAAAATACATATACAACTAACTAAATCATTGTGAGAAAACATTCGAAACTTTATCTGAAATTTCATTTCACCCATTCAAAAACAAAGTGAGGACCAATACCTGAGGTTTGAAGTATGACTTTTGGTGTCCAGCCTGAAATACCTCTGATTAGGTGTGCAGAGGTACTGAGAAACCAAAATGTTCCACAAGCCTCTAATAAAGCACTAAATATTTCTAAGGTTCCTGTGCATTTTTCCTTCACAGGCCATGAGAAATCTCTTGTTATTTTAAGGTCTTTCTGCTTCACTGCAAGGGAATGGCCTTTATAGCAAACATCCTTAGAACTTCACTATTTTTTTTCCCTTTTTTTTTTTTTTTCTCTTGGTCACTGGAATCTCTGTTGCCAGCCCACCCAGACCTGCAAGATCTAGGCCCAGAGAAGATGCAAGAGCTCAGTCCTGGTAGACGTAATGATATCTCTGGTGAGAGCAAATACTCAGCCCTCAGAATTAAGAGAACTAAAACCATAAGATTTACTAAGATTCTCTTAATAAACAGCCACCCTGGTTTATATCAGCACAGAAAAAAAGTTAATCCTCAGTGACTTCAGTGCACACAACCTCAATAAAATTAATAGCTACTCTCAGCTTTCAACTAATGAAAGCCAAAGGTAGAATCAAGTCTTAACATTTTTGTTTGGAGACCTCAGGTCTTACAAAGAAGGATATTTAAAGTTTATAGCTTATTTTATTCTAATGCTGCTTTATTCTCATATTTTATTTTCAGGACTTCCCCTACTGCTTCTGCACAAACCAAAATAGCAAACAATAAACTGGCAGTAATTTTCTTTATTTTCCTCCACTTATGTTTTCAACAGATTCTGGGAATCTCTGTTCTCTACTGTCGACATTGGGAAACTAGTATTGAGATGCTGGGTGGAGGAAGAGTTTCGTAAGCACCTCTTTAGTCCTAAGAAATAAAGTTGGTTGCCAGCTTTCAGACAAAGAGGAAAAGGAAAGAAGTGGTTTGTGGGAGCCAAAAATGTTATAACAATGTGAAAAAACATGTTACATCATATTTAGGACTTTTGCAGTGCTGTATGAGAATAGGGAGGAAGGCAGGTGGGAGGGGAGATGGGAGGGGGAAGCCATAAAATGAGGGTTTATTCTGTATTTCTCTTACTGACTGACGTACAGAAACAAGACACAGATAAGAATTTTCTCTAGACTCCACTACCCTATTCAGTTCTTAGTTCTCACTCCTGAGAGTTGGCCAAGTTACATGTTTCCTAACTAGTATCTGATATGTTCATGTAAAAACAAGAAGATAGTTCCAAAGCCCAGCGATGTAGGTGCAGTTCATTGGAAAATAAGACAAGGGCCTTAATTCATACCTAATAACCCAACAAACGGTAGAGCTTCTGCTGATGTTGCCAGCCCAAGCATTTTACCCAGATGATAAAACGCTATTAAAAAGGCTTCTTCCCACATTTGGGAAATCATAGAAGAAAAACAGAAAAAGGAAAAAAGGGAGTGGAAACTCAAATCTGCGTGTTGTCATTAAGGCTTGTCTCCCACAGGAAGTAAAGCAAATGAAAACACAACCAACATATTTTTAGAAAACCATTCTCATGTTATTGATGATGTGACCCAAGTCATGAAGCAAGACCATTCTGAGCAAGGCAAATTTCCTGCTATTCCACGTCTATCTCTGTCTGTCTTTTAGCCTTAGGTCATGGTGTCTCCAGGGACTTTTGAACTGCATTTTATTCTGAGAAAGTTTGTTTTCCCCAGAACAATCAGAAACGGAATGCTGAGATACAACAGCAAAGCCCATGCACAGATTTCTCAAAGTCTCTGGAGAGCTTAACCTTTTCTTTGCCTCTGTCAATGTAAAAAGAGGAAGAGAGGTGCAGAAGAAAAAAAAAATCAGATTTATAACCTATTCTTTCATGGTTTTCTGCTAAAAATAGGAACTTTTGCTGTGCTTTGTGTATCCCGTCCTTTTAGCAGGCAGAATCTTTCTTTAATAAAATTTTCACTAATTTGCTTCCTTCATTGTATTTCCCAATATAGCCATAAAGCCATTTTTTGAAAATAAAAATAAAAATCAAACTGTGATAGATCTTATAAAAAGACAAAAATTAGAACATTTTGGCTAGGAGAGGATTTCACCTAACTGAAAAATCACCTTTATAGAGAAGCTATTAATTGTAAGTTTTGCCTTGAAATCAATAGAAAGCTCTTTCACGAGTTAGGAACTGGATTGTTCTCCATATTGATATGAAGTCTGATTAAAAGCAGGTGGGAAATTATAAATAGGTTATGTCAGTAGAAGTTGAGATCTGACTTAGAAAGTTAAAAGAGCACAAAATCTGAGCTGTTGTCATTATTGGCCTCTGTGAAGATATTAGAAATAAATGCCCTTCAAGGAAGGAAAACCCCAGCAGAGCAAAAATCAGCCACCAGTCTCTACTGAGGGATCAACGCTAGTCACATCTGCTTTCTTGTACTTTATTTTGTTACTACAGCAATGTGCAGGCAGTTCATTATAAACAGGCCAAGAGCCTTACTCCATACCTAGCAACCCAGTGAATGCTAGAGCCTCTCCTGATATTGCCAACGCAAGCCTTCTACTCAGCAGCTACAAGGCTTAAGCAGAGACCCAGAGGTGGCCTCCTGCCCTGCTATAGCATAAGCAAGACTAATGCTTACTTGGAACTTACCCAAAAGCATTCTCAGTAGATTTAAGTTTTGAGGCAGTGAATTCACGTTCTCCATTCTGTGCCTTTTGTTCAGGAACTCCCTTCTTACGATCCCAGATACTTTTCATTTCTTCTTTGGGTGCTTTTCCTTTATCCTTGTCATCTTTCACCTACTCAGGAGATACCATGAATCACAGAACAAAAGCAAAAAAACAAATAAAAAGTCACAATGAGGCATTCTAAATAAGAGCTGAGGAATACAAATTTGTTGGTATTAATGATTAACTAAGCGAATGTCTTTAAAGTGTTTGTGGGGTTTATGGCAGTAGTAGTCTGTAAAGCTCTAAACTAACCAACCACCACTCTGCTGTCCTGATCTGAATTCAAGATGAAAACATATTGAATGAAATAATCAGTCTTCTGGGAAAATTTGTTGTGGCCATGGGACTATGCGACCATATTGTTACATGCTGTAACTGCACATCACTGAGGGAACCCATCCATCTTCCCTCCTGCTGCAGCATGATTCACCTGTTGCCTATTAAGATTCTGCGTTGCAAACTCTTTGGGACTATGCTTGTCCATACACTCTTGGTGCAAGTTTTAGGGCACTGGCGCAATAAAAATAACATATAACCTTCACCAATTATCAGGTACCTTCACCAGTTTTCAGGCTTGCTCGACAAAGTTCACACCCTTTCCACTGTCACAGCAGATGGATACTTCACTATTGCAAGAATAATAGCCAAAACACAAAATTATCTCACATCATAATAAAAGTCACTGACAAAATCCACAATCCTACCATGGGTTTGCCATGGATAGTATTATCACATGTGAATATTTAATCCTGTGCAAAAGCTTTGTCCTGTAAGTCTTAATAGTAATCAAGTGTTAGTGCCTAGATTTCATTGAATCATAGAATCATAGAATCGTTAGGGTTGGAAAGGACCTTAAGATCATGTAGTTCCAACCCCCCCTTCCATGGGCAGGGACACCTCACACTAAACCATGGCACCCAAGACTCTGTCCAACCTGGCCTTGAACACTGGCAGGGATGGAGCACTCACAACTTCCTTGGGCAACCCATTCCAGTGCCTCACCACCCTCACAGTAAAGAATTTCTTC
>JBCJKH010028843.1:1240-12764 GCA_039877255.1 Loriculus beryllinus | reverse complement strand
AAATATCAGTATTATCAGCATTGTTCCCAGGCCGAGTCAAAACACAGCTACACCAGCCACCAAAAAGGAGAAAAACCGACTACCACTGCTGAACCCAGGACAAGTATTAACGTTTTCATCTTGAATCTGTAATTAAAGCGTTGTTGTGACCACAGTAAATCCTGTTAACTCACTTTGTAAATGCTGAGTTCAGCTTTAAACTGAGAATAAGCTTGTGACCCACCTGTAACCTGCAGACTGTTGCTATGTCAAAAGCCATGCAAATATCCATCTGTGGTAAACTAGTACTTTTAAAACATCAAATTAACATCACCTTTGTTGATATCTTAGTGATCCTAATTTCTTACACATGAAATCCTTTAGTCATAAACCGCTGACCAAGTGTGAGAGTAGAACTGGACTTAGTCACACCTAAGCTCCATTAAGAGTTTAGACAGTAAGTGGATCTACTCTAAACTTCATATCTCAACAGGAGAGTGTCCCTCACTGTGGATAATGAAAGCAGTGTTAAAAATCTCTTTTCATATCTCTACAGAATAAAAATGTCATTAATACATTTACATACACTACTGATGTGTCACAGAATCATAGAATAGTTAAGGTCATCTTTCTTTCTTTTCAGATGCGAAAGGGCTAAAGTTAACAGAAAAGCTCATAATGATGGAATCAAAATCAAAGCAAAAGCACTTACCTAAGTTAGTGTATTACCAGGTAAGATATAAATGTAGGAAGAAGGATGGATAAAGCTCTATAGAAGAGGATATCAAAAGCCAACAGGATAGTGAAAGTTTTCTTCAAATATTTTGATTGAGCTGTTCACTGGAACAGTAATTTCTATTGACTGGTTTGAGTTTGTTACTACACATCAAATCAGAAGCAAAGTCTAAGATAAAATAAGGTTTCTGCTAAATTACAGTCATTTTGCACTATTTAAACTGAGTGCAATAAGGGTCAGTTACACAAATGTTTCTCTAGAAGAAAGAAATAATGTGGCATTTATCACATATTTAAGTGATACATCACAAATGTGATACACATCTACCTCAGGACAATGATGAGCAGGGAAAAAGAAACTATCAGTTAATTTTTTCCTACAGGAGCCCTAGGAACAAGAAGTAAGAGGATCACATTTCACTGCCTCTATAAAAGTAGCACAAAAATCCTCTACAGGCTAAAGTGCACTTCTAAAATGACAATCTGTACACCCTGGAGTTTCAGCACATTGGCTTGTGCAGCAGAGCCTAAGATGGAGCAAAGCACATTCTGCTCCTTCTTGTATACCCACAAGACTTCTCCTTCAACGTCCAGTACCCATTTCAGCTACAGACAAGAGCTGCTGCATTTACTTGGGCACTAGCAATGACTTGCGTGAGCCCACAGGTAATGCAGCAGCAGTGCTTTGCTCCAAGACAGACCTTGTTTCCAAATTCTTGCACCTGAATGCCTGAAAAAGAGATGAGTCTCCTTCCTCTCATGCATGAATTAATTTCCCAAGCTTTTAACTCAACCTTTCCCACTTTTGTACACAAGGTGTATCCTTCCACAAATCCCAGTTCTCAAAATACACTAACATTGATCCCAAGTGTTTTGCTGAAGTGGAGGCTCTCGTAACCTAAGTGTCATTGAACATGTCACTGACAGTGTTCCATGAGGTCTTAGTTATATTTTACTGATGCTTCAGACTTGGATTTTTATTGCAAAATAACCAAAAAGCTGAGGTTTTGTTGCTTCTTTCCACAACAGATGGGTGGAGGAGGATAAAATATATGTTAATGAGAATATTCAAATACAAAAACCTCTTCTTTTGTCAAAGAATAAATATATAAATGGACAAAGTGTTATTTATGAAGAACAGCAATGCACAAAGGAGATCTGGAGCCAAATAAACCAATGACATATGCTCAAGAATTGCATATAACTCAAATACATTTCATTTCAGTATATGAGCAAAGACCTGAGTTATGTGACTTACTCTTATTTTCATTTTTGTTCACCACTAAGTTGCAGAGGTTTGTTTATGTGCACAGCTCTGTGAGATATGACAAAGAATGATACATCAAGTTATTTTCCTATAATTACATGAAAAATGTAGCATAAAGTACGAGTGTAGGAAGGAGCTGTGATACATGAAAAAATAAATCAAATGTGAAGGGGGGAAATTGTCTCTCCAATATTACTTTCATGAAGTGTTAAAACTAAACTACTCACAAATGAGCACTAGCAGTTTTGATGACCCTAAAAAACTTTGTTGCTTTTGTCTTGATTCTAGCCTATTACAGATATATTAATACTAAAACTAATTGACCAGATACTATATTCTTCAACCCATCTGGGAGGTAAGACTTCCCTTCCTGCATTAAAGATGTCATGTTTATGACTAATGTAGCAGATTCCAACATTGTACTTGACAATCTCCCACATGCAGTTTAAATGCTAAATGTTACATATTTCCAGCATTAAAAAATTGTTAGTCGGTGATGTAAACTAATCACAAGTAAATCTAATAACTCCTGAAGGAAAAATCAGACATCAAAAACCAGTACTCCTTGCTCTGATTCTTGGTCCTAAACTCTTATCACGGTAGTCTTAATATTTTGTCTTTTGTTTCTTTTGTCAGTTTTTATGCAAGTAGCTTTTTAAAAGCTTGTGCTGCTTTAGTAAGCACCTACTTTTTCAGGTTATTTCTATTTCCATTAATATGAATAAGACCCACACATTTTAGTTTAGGAACATTCTGAGCAGATTTGCAGCATCCGTAACGGTAGGTTGCTTTCCCCTACTGAAGGCTGCATCTTCTTGAAAGATGTAGTCACATGCAGGTAGAATAACAGGCAAAAAAAAACCCTTAAGTATAGAGAAAAGATAAAAAATATCTTTCAAGTTCCAAGCTGTTCTTTGAGAAACTGAGAGTGCTTTTCATTCGCTTGGTGACCCGTAAATAGTAATTTAATGGGCATTTTAAACAAATTGAATCTGGTGGAAATTGTCCAGCAAGTTCAGTGGGTTATACATCAGGCTCTATGTAGCTGAGATTTCTACATCTATCCATAGGAATTCCAAGAGCCCCATTAACTTTCAAATAAAACATGACTCTATTAAAAGAAATATGATATTTTCTTTGTTTTTGATGACTGATTTGAAAGATGCCTGGAGAGCTGTTAAGCAGCTTGTTATTTGTTAAGAAAGTATCTTCTGCCAAATGGAGTTTATCAGACATGGAAAGTAATCTTTAACCCCCAGTATTTTTAGTTAACCATCTTTGAGAACCAAAGTGACTGTGACTCCGAAATGCAAGATGGAACAGAACTAGAATCCTCTTAAAAAGCCTTTATAAAGCCTTTGTAAAGCAGAAGGGTTTTGTCCCGGGTTTAGCAGTATCAAGCTTGGTAACATTAACTTTAATACCAGTGTGTCGCTATGGTTTTACAATTTATAACCTTTTAGCTTTTTCTTGTTAGATTAAGTCTACTGCTGAGACATGAATGTTATAGCATGAGGGAAGACACATATGTAATATATAGACAGTGTGCTGCTGTGAACATGAGGAGGGTATATACATTACATTACAACTCTTTTGTTTAGACTATTCCTTAGTGTGAGACCCTGTTTTGATGTGATTAATTTCTGCATTCTACCAAATAACTAGATATGCTGCTTTTGTCTTTTGTTAGTTCCCTTGTGTATGGAACTTTTCACTTCCCAGGCATTTCATTCTTCTGGAAGAAATGAACTGTCAGAATAAACAGAAATCCAGAACAATCTACTTGGGAAAGTTTGCTGAATACAGCCAGTCTACATTGCTGGTGTGGTTCATTGGCTCTATTTTAAGGAGGCTGGTATAGAAGAGAGGAGAGAATCACAGCTATGGTCCTCTTCCCAGAAGACCTGTTGGAAGTTGAAGTATGAGCTCAGAAGAGGCTCCTGTGCTGTCCTCTGTGGACTACAGAAAACCACTCAGAATACAAGAACAAACTTCAAACTTTAGATTTATGGTTGAAGTTTTTTCTTTTTTTTTAAAAAAAAAAAAAAGAAGACAATAGCACAACAGAACAACACAACTTCAGCGTGCCACTAGCTGAGAGGAGACAGAATCAAGGAGGAGACATTCTTTGCTAAAATCCAAAAAGATACTTAAATTCCTCTCTGGCAGCTAGAAAATGTACACTTTACAGAATGTGGTCCAAACTAAGACAAAGAACCAAAGCAAAGAATCAGAACAAAAGAACAATTACATCCATCCTCAATGGAAAAAAAATTCTCTCCTGGCTCTGCCCTACTGGCAAATTCATTTACCTTCAGAAGTTGAGCAAAGCCTACAAAAAAAACCCTGAAAGATTTCAATGGCACTACTGCACAAAAGCATTTGATTTCTAGCTGCTGTAACATACAACGCTTCAGGGGAAAGTAAATGAAAATCCAATATAGCAATTGAAGATCTCAAAGGTGAAATTCTGCAGTATTTTGCCACTGAGAACTTAACCACAGTGAGGGAAAGGCAACAGTATAGCAAAAGGTGAAAGTATTTGGGTCTGTTTGCTGAATCACCGCACACAGGACTCATTCAATTAAAGCACCTGTATTTTTCCTGCTTGTGAAAAGGATGTTTTGAGTGCAACGGAATTATGCATAGAATTACTTCTATATCAATGTTAAAATGAGAAATTACCCTAGCGAAGCAAGTCTGTTGATTTCAGTGCCAGATTTTTCTCTGCCTTATACTGTGTATCATATTTTTTTTGTCTACTAGAAACAGAATTGCTTTTCTGTGAGTTCCCTGAGAAAACCTGTTACTGTTAGGCAACTGTGACATTTGTTGAATTTTCCTCTGAAAGATTTTGGTTTTGTTTTTCTTTATTTCCATTATTCCTTGCAATTCCTGTATGCTTCTGTGTAACTTCCTTCCCAGTATTTTCATCTTAGGCGTCTTGCTAATGTTTCCTTGGACATCATTTAACCAAGTACATGCGCTTAGTTCTCTTGCTTGATCTTTCTTCATACGTCAGTCACTTCAACATCCTAAATAAATATTTGTACTGTTCGCATTTTTGTATGTCTCTATAAGTATTAGATAATTAAATCTTCTGAACTAAATACAGATGTGGTCACTAGTCATTTACTAGAGCATCCATTTCCCAAAGATTTGGGATGTGGCTTAACTTTATAGAGCTGGATTTCACCTCTCCATGCAACAGAACTCCAGTGATAGCACCTTTAAAAATGTTTTAAATAATATATATTTAACAGGCTATTGATTTAATTGTTTGTGCACCAACAATTTCTAGTTTCTCTCCCTACTTATTTGAAAATTTAACATAATACTATATTCTGTTTTGGAAACTACATATATTTCTTGTTTTCTGCCATATTTCTCAGTAGCTTACTATATATTTTTGTCTCTTGAAACAGTGTACCTGAAAATGTTATTGTCATGCTGCATCTGCTTTTGCATAGTGTAATTTAATGAAGACAAAATAAGACCTAGAAGACTTAACATTTGCAGCTATTAAACACATACTTCCAATGATCATTTTGTTTTGATCCCCGTGAATAGTCACTCAGCCAAGTTCTTATCATGGGACTCTGTTCACATAATAGTCACAAAAAAATGATTAACAATACAGGTGCTTCAATACTCAAATCCAAACAGGTAATGGCTATAGAAGTAGTAAACACAGAAGTACTGTCTGTTCTGACTACTCGCCTGTTTCTTTTTTTTGATGGTAAATTATCCGTTGGAAACTGATGTTATACCATCGTTGTACACAGAAGAAACATAAGAACATACCATAAGAACATAAGTAACATAAGAAACATAAGACTTAGTGAGAGGTTGTGTATCACAGAGATTCCTGATGTATCTGTAAGAGGAAATGTACTGGCCTTTACTGGTAACCAAATTCTACAATATCATGCAGTTTAAATACCTTAATAGGGCAAAAGCTAAGCTGTTTGACATGGTATTAATTTATGTCACCAGTTATTGTCATGGGACAGCTGTGTATTCAGTCAATGCCTTCTCCCAACATGTACAAAAGTTTTAAACTTCTTTCTGAGTGTACATTTCTGTACAATCAAGATCAGTTGTTTTTCTTGACAATTTTTAGTAGGCAATTTTTACATTTTTTCGTCGAAAAAAAAAGAAAAATACTTTTGGTACCTTAATTTTGACCTATTGACAATAAAATATTGATGGAACAGTTAAAGTAAAAGTTGTTGCAATGCAATATGTAACTTGAAATATCTGGGTGGTTTGGTTCTATTTGTTTCTATTAAGAGGGGATTCTTTCATTTTGTTAAAAATATCTTAATAAAATTTTGTTTTCTTGATAAAATTCAACTTAACTCTTTATCTTTAGAGAATCAATGTGTAGTCAAATTTCTTCCAAAGCTGAAGCTAGGCTTCTTTTTCTAGCTACGTTATTTTTAATTTATTAGAAGAAAGCTTCATATGACACACTTCTCATGAAAGAAATATATTCTTGGGCTAGTTTTAAAGTGCTAGGAAGAGTGGTGTATAATAGTACTACTCTCTGTACACTGTACTATAAACTAGAGTGGTGCCAAGGGGAGCTGCTGTAATAGTGGCAGTAAAAATGGAAAGATAAAATAGTGAAAAGAAAAGGCAGTTTGGGTGTTCAACTCATCTAAAATACCCAAACTGAAATAGCAGCCAATAGCACTTTCTTGCATTTACACTTCGAGAATGTACTGACCTTTTCACTTCAGTTATGGATGTTTCCTATGATATACTTTTCTATGAAAGATGGATAGAGAAATCTATGCAGTGTTCTCTCTTTAATCCCCTTTTTAATCTCTTATCAGACACACTAATTTTAACATATAAAAATAGCAGACATTGCCTCTGCAGTTTAGAAACCTGTAGAAAAGTGGCAACAGAAAGGATCAATGCTTTGTGTCTATCAGACACATCTTTGCTGTACATTCTCTTCTAGAGGGTCCTGTGTATGGTTGTTTTATTCCTTTAGTGTTTCTATGGAAATGCCCATTTTCTCAGCTCCAGTAAGACTGACGTAAATTGGATTCTGCAAAATGTGTTCAGTAAAACTGTTCAGTAACACATTGCTTATTTCAACTTTAAACATGCATTTGAAATTCTGCCTCAGTGCATTTGGTTTGCATGGCAAGGTTTTGGTAGTGGGGAGACTACAGATGTGGCTTCAGTGAGAAGGCAGTAGAAGCTTCCTCTGTGTCCAATAGAACCAATGCCAGCTGGCTCCAAGAATGACCCACCACTAGCAAGGTCTGAACACATCAGCAATGGTAGTAGCGTCTCCGGGATAACAGATCTAACAAGGGGCAAAAGTTGTTGGGCAGGAGTACTTGTAGACAGCAAGAGAAGAGAGAATATGTGAAAGTAACAACCCTGCAGACATCAAGGTCAGTGCAGGAGGAGGGCAGAAGATGCTCCAGGCTCCAGAGCAGAGATTCCCCTGCAGCCCATGGTGCAGACCACGGTGAGGCAGGTTGTTTCCCTGCAGTCCATGGAGGTCCATGGTGGAGCAGATCTCCACCTGCAGCCCATGCAGGACCCCACACTGGGATGGCCAAAGGAGGCTGTGAACCTGTGGGAAGCCTGCACTGGAGCAGACTCCTGGCAGGACTGTGGCCCCACAGACAGAGGAGCCCATGCTGGAGTGAGTTTGCTGCAGGACTGGTGACCCTACAGGGTACCCACTCTGGAGCAGTCTGCTCCTGAAGGACTGCACCCCATAGAAGGACTCCGTGCTGCAGCAGTCCATGAGGAACTGCAGCCTCTGAGAAGGACTCACATTCGAGCAGCTCTCCTATGGGAAGGACCCTACACTGCAGCAGTGGAAGAGTGTGAGGAATCCTCCCTGAGGAGAAAGAGGCTGCAGAGACTGTGTGTGATGAATTGACCACAGCCCTCATTCCACATCATCCCCCTGTGCCACTGGAGGGGAGAAATCAGAGAACTTGAGAGTGAAGTTAAGCCTGGAAAGAAGGGAGGGGTGAGGGAAGGTGTTCTTAAAATTTGGTTTTATTTCTCATTATCCTACTCTCGACTTTGATTGGCAACAAATTAAACTCATTTCCCTGAGTCGAGTCTGTTTTGCCCATGACAGCAATTGGTGACTGATCTCTGTCTGTGTCCTGGTGTCGATCCACGTCCTCCCCTCTGTCCAGCTGAGGAGGTGAGTGATAGAGAAGCTTGGTGGGCACATGGTGTCCAGGCAGGGATAACCCACCACAGATGGGAAAAGGTCAGAGGAAAACCTGCACCAGTTACACCACCAGTATAGGCAAAGTGACAACAGCAACTTTGTATTCTGCTTTACCCAGATTTGCTGGGAGACTAAGGGGGAACAACTCCAAATTATGCTCTTCTCAGTGACTGTCCTCTACACACAGCCAACTTCAAACATCAATAGCACAAGTTCTGAAGAACCTTCTAATCTATAGAGTATCTATTTTTCACTCCTGAATTTTTATTAGTTGTTGACAAACAAAAGACAACAACAATTTCCAAATTCAATGTAAGACATTTTCAGCTGTTAAACCAACAGCTGTATGAGGTCAATGATCCTAAGGACAATAAACCATATGAAAGAACAGAAAGTTCTGGAACACAGGGAAAACCCAAGACAGCACAACACTAAGAATTTCTAAGCATACCAACATGATCACAGTAAAAAAAAAACCCCAAAAACAAAAATCCCCACCAAATAGTACTACCTTTCTCTGTCTCAAGTCTTTGCTTCCATAAGGTACAGATACCAATGTAACTATCAAACTGTAGGCCAGAGCTCACAATTAGGAACACAGGATTTGAAGTCAGGTCTGAATCCTGCAGCTTAAGTAAGAAGTACTTCTGAAGTGCCATAACAGATACAAAGTCAAAGACCAAAAAACCATGGCTTATTCTGAGAGCCTATCAACCAAAAGAAAAAGATAAATGGAAACGCAACCTTTTGAATTCTCAATTCCAAACTGCTGTAGGTGAGAATATATTCTCTCCTCGCAGCTTTTGCTAATATCAGAAAGCGCACAAATTATAAATCAAGACACACACCTGGTCAGGTATTCATCTGCATGAAGATTTCACCAAAAATTAAAAAGGAAAGGAAAGAAAAGAAGAGGGTAAACCGCAGCTAACTGAACAACTGTCTCAGACGGCAAACCCCAAAGCAACATGCTTTCACGGAAATAAAACTATTCTGGCTTGCAGGGACATCTAGTGGCAAATTTCATTATTTACATGCCTGGTGACAACTGAAACTAATTACAGTAACGGATTTCATCGCTTCAGGAGAGCTCTTTCCTTGAAATCACTAGTAGAAACTTGTAATATTTAATTTAATCACATTCTTACCATAAAAAACTCCCACCTCCCGCACCCCCAGAAAAGGAAATACGTAAATCATACAATAAAATCATACAACAGTGAACTGTCAATAGCAAACATTGCTTAGGGCTACAGATATTGTAAATATATTACTATGAAGAGTTTCTTCAGTGCTAATGGCTTGCACTACTTGCTTATAGTCACTGAATGACCTTCAATAATCTTCAAAATTACACAAGAATACACCCACCATTTCTGAGAAATACTTTGAGGAACACCAGTTAAAATTTGTTCCTCTCCTGGAGATCTGTCCAAGAGCTAAAAAAACAAGCCATAAAACATAATTTAAAGAAACTAAACCCACATCATACCTAAAATGAATCCTCCACCTACACATCGGCCAAATTTTATAATGTTACAGAACTGCAAATTTGTATCAGTCACCCTATATTTATACTATGAAACCTTAACGTAATTTTGTGCAGGCATAAATAAAAAGGTATTGCTACAGAAATCTGAAACACAGGAACTGCACTCTCAGTAGATAAAATAGCAATATTTGTTTTAGAATATCTAGCTAAGTGAGTTACATTTCCAAGCATCACCTATTTTCTTTTCATCTCCAATTTATTATTTTCATACAGAGAGAAACATGGCTTAAAGACCTACTTTACACCTCTCTCTTCTTCATATCTACATATTGTGAAAGGGACTTTCTTCTTTTACAAGACTTTTCAGCTATATTATCTTAACTTTTGTTTGCTACAAACACTTTAAAAGGCAAGAATTCCTGCATTTAGAGAAAAATATGAACATATCAACGTAAATAGATTCATTTTTATTGTAAACTGTTTACAACAACAAGGCTTACAAGGCATAACCAGACTACATGATTTCAGCATGTACTGGTAGTTTACCTGGGTGACATATATAACTCACCCATGGCACTATTTTCTCAGTCACAGCCACACTTAAAGCATGTAAATTCATCATATTCAAACACCATTCTGAACAGATGATAGAATGAATGTAATTTTGCAAGTACTGATTAAACAAAATAACAGTATTTAGCCTTGTGCCATGTTTTGTTCAAGCAGTAAAAATCTCAGTAAAATCCGTGGAAAGCCAAACAGCTGCTTCAAACAATGTATAGTTTAATCCACTTGCCTGCTTCTGTCAGAACTCTACACCGCTTTATATGCTCTTTCTTTGTTTTTTTTTTCCTAACTGAGTCAGCCGAGGTCTTGTGAAACAACAATTTGCCACAAAGGATAAGTGAGACGCTCACAAGCAGCACAGGCTCATGAAAGCGAGCTCTTCAAACACTACCCCTTCTCATCCCTGCTTAAGAGTCTACAATAAGACTAGATAATGCACTAATGAAAGTGTAATCCAATACAAGAGCTCACTGTCACCTCGCAGGGGAGCTTCCACTCCTCCTTTCTTCATTCCCACTCCAACATTTATTATTCATCAGACCCTTCCATGAAATAATGTAACTCAAGAAGCCGACACACTTAAACAAGCAGAAAACACTCAATGGCTTTTCTGTGATGTCAGAGAGTCACACTAGCTCATGGAAGCATCCAACAAGCTACATCATCAGTGAAAGCAGGCAGCTGGTACTGGGTAAGAAAAAGGAGCAAAGAGCCAAGCAAATAGGCAGAAGGAGGAACAAGGATTTCTCCTTTAAGAAGCAGAGAGCTGTCCCATCATGAGCTCACAGAAAACCAGCCTTGAACTAGACACCTCGTTTTTAGACAGTCAAAGTTAAGTGAAACAAATCCTACCTCAAAAAACTATGCCAGACACTCATGAGAGATCTGACTTCCCATGAACATCAAGTGAATAAAAGCCAAAACAAAACAATATACCATTTGAGAAATATGATAGCATACATCTAATTTCTGTAACAGTCCATATTCTTCTAATCTACCATCAGCAACTTGCAACAGCCAAAGTAATCAAATTAAAAAAATACATAGGTGGAAAAATAACAAAGAGAAACATGAAAACCTTTATTATAGGGAGTTCCATAATCTGGATGTGCTCAGATACTGCTGAAGAGAATCCAGTGAAAATAAACACTTAATACCTTTACGTGCCCAAGTGCAGAAATTTGGAAGAACATCTGTATGATTTCTGTATTACAGAAGACATAAATCTTATTCAAACTATCACTTTCTCCACAACACTGTT
>JBCJKH010028839.1:0-10906 GCA_039877255.1 Loriculus beryllinus | reverse complement strand
ATGGATTCAAATGGACTTGTAGAGAACATGCGAGGAGCGAGAGCTATGTGGGTAGCACCGTTTTAAAGCTCGCATAAACTGGGAGCTGGTAAACCTTGTTTTCATCTGGGGGCCTCATTGGTGAGCCAGCAGCCACACAGGTAGCTGAAGTCACATGGGGTTTGTGTAGGCAGCTGTGCTTTAAGTTACTGAACTCTAGCTTTCTGTCTTTTTTTTGTCATTGCTAAGAATGTTATGAATAGTTGCTAAGAGTTACCAAAAAAACCCAACAATTCCAGGTCAAATAGACTTGAAAGAAGATTGCCTGCTGTAGTGCAAAGCTGGATCGACAATAGTGTGGTAAGGTAGTATAATCCTAGCTTTCAAAAGACAACCATTTTCTGTGCCTCTCGTGTGAATTGCTCTAGAAGTGCTGAATAGCTTCTTAATGAGTCATAGGTTGCAGGCCAAGCTGTGTAGTGTGTGCCTAGCCCTCTTTCTCCCTTTAGCCAGTTTATCACAGAGCTGACACAACATGACTCTTACAACATAGCTTGCAGTCAATTATTTTGAGGCCTTGGAGACAGCCAGCATCAAGAGATACTGATAAGAGTGCAGGCTTTGCAAAAATTCTAATGGTAGATAGGAGTGCATTTTTACCCCTCCAGGCAACCTGTCTCCTTGAATCTCTGCTGTCCCCTGCCACTAGGAAGGAGAAAATGACCTTCACAATTTAATAAATTTTTGTTACTAAAGTCATGTTTTTACATTTTACTTTTTAGGCAAGCCTTTGAATTTAGAAGAAGTAAACATGCTAGTGTTTCACAAGCAGGCTTCAAAGACTGTTGGTTTCAGAAATTGAGTGTTTGCAGTGCTTGGTTCTTATGTACTCTTTGTTGAGTCTGTATTTGAAAAGGACTATATATACCATGGCCATAGGTAGAGTAGATGCATCTATCAACAACCCTCAGCTTTATTTTAAAGGAAGAAATTAACATAGATGTTTTCAGTGTTTTTCCGTATTGAAGGTTTTCCTTTTAAAACAGGAGTATTTACCAATAGCACTGTTGACACTAATTGATATCTTTTAATATTACTAAGAAGTTATATTGCTGTATCCTTAAATGAATGTCGTAACCACTTTCAGTGCTTTTGATAGGACAGTTTAAAAAAAATCATGTAAAGTTACAGACTAAGAAGATGATACATATGCTGAATTAATGTGAAAAAATATCAGTGTTGCATTGAGTAATCAGTTATTGGTTCACCAGCTTTTCTTGTCGTTCCAGAATCAAGAGCTTGTGTATATGAAACAAGCAGATCGGCACTGAGAAGTTGAAACTGTTGTAAAAGCCACTTAGTAATTTGAAAATCTGTTGGAGAAAATATGTAGTAAATCGAACTTTTGGACTTCATATAAATGAAAAATACCATTCATGTAATGTGAAACATGAGTATAAAGTTGAAAAACATTTATGTATATGTAAAGTAAGCAGGTTTATTCAAGAAGAATTTTGTAGAAGGAGGTAAACTTTTGACGGGAATACAGAAAATGATGCCAAGATGAAGCAGTGTTTGGCAGGACTGTAGTACAAATCTGTTGTGATTCCAGGTGGGCATTTCCATTTGTGAGCCTCTTAGCATATCTCATTGCTTCTGCTGCAATGGATGCTCCTCAAATTTTACACTTGTGTTATAGGCAGTGCTGTTGTGTGATCACTTAACTCTGTGTTTGCCAGCTGCTTTTGGAAGTAGTTTGTGTGAGATAAGGTAGCCTTGTATACCAGCAGCAATATGCCAGACGTTAAAATCACAAAGCTATAGCACAGCTATACTGTTGACACTTGCCATGCTAAGGTGATTATAATTTCAGTATATTATTTAACCTCTGTAGGCTACCTTTTATAGTCTTTTCCATGGATCAATCTGAATCCTTCCCGTCAGATTCACTTTCATGAACTAAGTCAGGTTTACTTAAAGATGGAAATGTCAGGGAAAGGCTTCTTCATCCAACATGATCAGAGCCGTCTCGTGGAAGGAAATATAATCATATTTGCAAAGGTTTAGTTACATAACTATGAAGACAAACATGTAGTGGACTTTGATTAAGGCCTACTGTATCGATTGAATATTTGAAGTGTGTTTTGACATAGAGCAAAAGTTTAAGTAAACTAAAGATCTTTTCTATGATGGGTTCTTTTTTTTCTTTTCCTGTATCCTTCAAGCGATGTCATGGCTATCAAAATACTTCAGCTCCCTGAAATCTGATTATTTGTTGTAAAAGTGGTTTTTTCTTTGAAGCAATCTGCTGCAGTATGCATAGTGACAGTACATTGGACAAGAGACTGTCAGCTGTGCTGATGCCACTTTAATAAATGTTTCTTATGTGCTGCAGTTCTAGACATGTTATTTAAGAAATATGACAAGAAAGCCTATTTTTAAAAATCATGATGAAGTCCAAAAATTCTACACTTTAAATTTCACTGTTGTCAAGAGGACATTATTAATTTTTTAATTGAATTCTTCCATGTGGAAAGCTGTCAATCATCTCTTGCCTTGCCTTCTTCCCCTCCCTCCCAAGAATGAAAGCTTATTTTGAAGCATAGAAATGGCATTTATTTGTAAAATTGAAATGAGATGCTCCTGTGCAGTTTTATTTCTTTATGCTTTATCTGTTATATAGTGACTTTTCTGATGGTTTTTCCGATGGTTGCATCATTATTTTGTTGTTAGTCATTAGAATCTTTTGTCTCTTTATTTTCATGACATGTATCAGCAGGGCTGGGTTTGGGAATCTCTGGCTGGTGTCAGTAGAAGCAGCAGCTTGAATATCACAATTTAATTTCTTCCTGGTCATTTCAGATGGATTATTTTGCCTTTGGGGCTGTGTACATTGAGAATTTTCTAACCAGTTTTAAAACTGGTTGGAACAGTAGTGGAGATCATGCTCTCTTTTCTTCAAATAGCGCTGGTTTGTCTGACCTGTTTTCTGTTGAAATAGCTTAGTAAAATGTCCCCAGACTGCAGTATTAATACACTGCTTATTGCTCTTCAAATGTATTAGGAATTTCTTGTTCTACTTAAAGCTGTTCATATGCAACTCTAGATTTAATATCACTTTGCATTTATATCTTCATGTTTCAGTACAGAATGTTGTTGTCAAGCTTGCCTTCTTAAAGGTCAAAATGATTTGTAGGTGCGAGCACAAATTTGGGAGTTGTAATTTGGTAAACCAGTGTAGAAGATGTCTATTTGATGCACTTATCTGGTACTAAATATAGTTTCAGTTGCCTTGAATTGCATATAAATTTAAGTCAGACCTGCAAAACTGTTCTGATGAAAGATTTGTTCATAAATCTGGTATTTAATTGGTAGCACAGTACTCTGTATTGGCAGGTCAGGGTTCACTTCTCTCCACTGTCATTGCTCATGTAAATCTGGCCAGTTTTCTGTCTTACATTGGCCTTTTGCTCCAGTGAGACAGGAAATGATACTTATGGCAAGTCCTTATGGCCAGGAAGCATCATGACTTTTGAGGCTTTTTCTCAATTACTTCTCTATGAAAAACAAACCCAAAAATTCATTGTGGCTTGAAATATTTTTGGCTAGGCTCTGCTATAAAACTGTTGTTATTTACTGGCCTTATAATTTCATCTTAGGCACTTAAAATTATGTCTTATTTTGACAAGAGCGTTTTAACATATTGCATCCCACCTGAATGTGTTTGCTTTTCTTTCTTTTTTTTTTTTTAATTTATTTTTATTTCCTGCTTTAATTTCCAGTATAAGATGTTACATTTTTTGAGAAGTGACAACAGCTCTCTGCTGAAGTTTTTTTCTATGCAGATAATACTGAGTATGCCCACAGAGAACTTTGCAGCAAGATGGTGGAGCATGCTTTGTGCCTGTGGAGATTCATGTTAGCTCTTGCCAAGGATCTATGATGACCTAGTGCAGTACTCAGGTTAGGCTGATACAGTTTCTTTCCAAACAGGGCTTTTTAGTTCAGGCTGGCCACCATATGAACACAGTTACAAAGCTTTCCAGCAGCTCAGTGTGCTGGCAGGGAAAACTCACATCTGCTATGGAGCCAGGATAGAGCGAATCCTTGTCTGCCCAGTGTGGATGGGCTGACTGTGTTTAGTGAACCTGACGAATCACTGCTTTCCATAACCTTGATGTTCTGTGGATGCACCAAGCAGCAGAAGCTGGAGGAGAGCCTGCAGGGAGACATTACGGCTGTGGGCAAGTGGCTGAAGTGACAGAGGCAGTTTCATCTCTGTAATAAGTACCTAATAAGGAGCTCACCTGCTTTTGGAGAAGCAGGGATTAATTTTGTGTGTGTTACTTAGGATGCAGTAACTGGAACACTTACTTGATGATGGGAAGATGTTTTTTTATATTCAGAAAGGAAGTCTTTTATGTTTGTACTCATTAGAAAAAGATTTCACTGGTCTTCCTGGACTTAGCTTTGTTTCTTTAAAAAATAACCCAAAGACTGTAGGTTTCAGTAATTAGTTGGATTTGCACATTGATGGAAGAGTAGACAGTTTTCAGGTAATGGTGACAAACCTTTTTCAGCCATATGTATTTTAATTAATAAAGGCCATAATTAGGCTTGGTGTTCTTTACTCCATTAGCCAAGTTCTGGCCTCAGATACCGAAATGACTAAGCTGTTTGTATGGTCTCATTCCTTAAACACTGACTGTCACGAAGTAAAAAATTAAATAAGTCATAGCTAGAGTTCTTGTATTGGGCACTTTTACTCTTGTTGCTTCTAGTGTTTAGATTTAGATTTTTATTTATTTTTTTTCCCTGGCTAATTTTTAGTTCCCTCCCTCTCTGCCAAGCAACAACCCCCCCTCATTTTACTTAAAACTCTGAAGTTTTGAAACTTTACTTTTACAATTGGAAAAGTAGTCATGTAGAGTTGCTGAGAGACTTGAGTTTGCTTTTCATCATAGTTCAAAACTCAAAAATATCTTTTGGAGAGGAGAGAATAAATATCAAACACTTTTATAGTTCACAAAATGTCTTCAAAACATGTAAGTAAGATCTCTTTTGTCATACATGAAAACTCTTGCTCATTGCTATTTGTGACCAGTAGGTCAATGTATCTTCACTTCTAGGCCGAATCTGTACTTTTTAATCAAAAGCTAATGTTAGCTGCTAATATGCTCTAGGATGAGAAATTGCTGTACTGGATGTCCATGTTTGGCTTGTAGGACAGAATAAACCGTAGGTAGTCTCTATTGTATTTTTGCATTTCATTTGCTGCTATTTAAAGAATAAAGTATAGAAGGAAAATTACAATTCTTAGCATACAGACACATAAGATGAAAGGGAATTGCAAGTACTGCATTTGGAAGATAAAGTCAAATTGGGGAGATGTATAAGAGGGGCATGTGTGCTATTGCAGCTTTTAAACTTGTCAACACGTATGTTATGGAAGAGAGGTTCTGGAACTTTGATAGGAAGTAATGGTTACTTCTTGGTGCTCATTTTCTTTTCAAATTTGTGCTGTTTTCTCTCTGCTTAGTAAGCAAGAAGGAAGTGCTAAGTGTAGAGTAAGTTGGATTTGAGTCCTTTATTACAAATCAGTTGCTTTGATTTACTAACCAGAAGAGTGTGTGGTGCAGTTGGTGATTATATTGATGCTCCTGTATGTTGTGGAAACTTCCTGTTCTCACTTTCTTTCAGGAAGATTTTGTACTTCTGACAGGATATGCAAATATCCTAATTATATAAGAATTCATAAATATCATATAGTTCCTTAAAAATATAAACAAAACAAAAAGGTCCTGTTTTTCTGTCAATTTTCATATAATCTGCTGTCATTTTCTCAGCTAGCAAAATCAGAAGCTATAATAAATGGCTGATGCATAGGCAAAAATGTGGCAGTGACCACAGTCACTGGAAATTTAATGTTCTGACATTCCAGAAAAATTGATTTGTAACAGCAGTGGCCCAGCAAGGAGCTGTTGCATTAGTTGAAGGCAGCAAACCTCATGATGTGTATCAAGGGCTCAGAGGTGAACTGTGAGACAGAACTCTTAATTGTTTAGGAATTGTTAATCCACCCTATTTTGTAGCTTCCTCAGAAAGCAGATCCTGCCAATCAATCTTGAGAGGTTTTGAAAACAAATGTAGCTGTAAGAAGAAATTTGTTTTTTGAAAACAATGCTGTATTACTGAAGACAGACAACTGTGTGGAGTTAGTGCTTAAGAAAATTGGAACTGTTCTAGTTTTTCTTGTACTTAGTTCTCATGAAAATAAAATGGAGTAGAAAGAATTGGAACAGAGTATTTCAGATAAGGTAGGTGATTATTTCTATGCCTTTTACAGTAAAGGCTAAAGAAGAGAGTAATGCCATTCCGCACCAAAAATCAGTTAGGAAAGCAGCAGCTGTTCCTAGCCCTCTATGCGACAGAGTAAAGGGAGTGAAATGTTGAGCAGCAGCATTTGTCAGTACTGGAAAAAGTGTCTCATTACCAGTGTCCCAGGGGTATTCTATTTTATTGAAAGGTAATTGTAACGGTATTTCTGAATATTTGTGTTAATTCAACTATTATATATTTGGTTAACAAAGGAAATACAGGATTTTTACAACTATTTGATACTCTGTGTATATTAGGAGGATTTAAAAAGTGTGTTTTCTGCTGACTAGTACTTGGAAGAATTCTTCATATAAATGAGTTGGCCTAAACTTAACTAAATCTATTTATTACTTTTGTAACTTGTATCTTAGGTATTGAATAACTTAAGACTTGCTGCCTATAGCTGAAGTTTAACATTTTGTAATGATAATTTGTCATGAAATAATTAACTAGAAATATTTCTTATTGATTTTTTTTTCTGGGTATTCATTCTGTTTCATTTGTGTTGGTGGCTTATATAAAAAAAATTCAGTATAAAGTTTTTTTTTCTTGTGGAAAAAAATAGAAGTAGTATAATATCTGATACTTATTCACTGCTGTCCTTCTCTTTCACATTTCAATACTTAATTTTCCTTTAATCCTATCCATTTAAAGTAAGATAGAGGAGCACCTCCCTCCTACCCATTCATGTCTATTTTTAACAGCCGGAGTTGAAAAAGGCTGCTGTATTAGAAGCATTAACATGTGTGTAAATAGCCCCTGTATGCATAACATCTTGACTAAAAAAAAAAAAACCAAACCGAAAAACCAAAAAAAACCCCACAAAAAAATCAACCAAAAACCAAAAAGAAAAACTGTGTTAAAAAGTTCTTGTAAATTTAGCATCAGTCTGCACTTGTGTATTCCTACTGTATTTAATCCTGAGTAACAGCTAAAGCTTACTTCATGTTGCTTTTGCATATTTCAGGCACAGCTGATGAGAGGACTCTGGGACAGTGTTCTGTCCTGGGGCAGAACTGTGTCACTCCAGTGTTGCTCATTGGTTTTTTACTCTTCTTGAGCTGACACTTCCTCCTTCTTGAATTCTTTGCATCAGCAGCGATGCTTAGTGCTCTTTCCCATAGGCCAAGTAGTATATTTGTCCAAAATTTGGACTACTTCCTTGCTGTAAACTAGCTGCTTACCGAGTGGAGCACTGGTGTTTGCATTTTATAGAAATGTAAGAGCATTTAATTTTCATGATGAAATAACATTTTGAAATGTTAGTGAAAAGGTCTAAAGCAGAGGTATTCCTGTGGTCACCTCAGACTGTGACTGCTGCATGATAATTCATGGATGAGTTTTGAATGTCAGTGAGGTGGAAGTTTTAGGTCATAAGTCACTGGCCAGATGGAATAATTTATCATCGCTGCTTACTGTGTGAGCTTTGAAGATAATGATGTTGTTTGCAATTTCTAAATTACAGGCTTTTTAATAGCTTTTTGTCTTCCTATTAGACTTCTAGTACACAGCTTCTCTGATACGGTATTTAAAAGTGCTTAAAAGTATAAATTTACCATAAGTTTCTAAATTGCAAATTGCAGATTGAATGGAAAAATTGGAAATTTAAGGTCTGAGGTTTTATTTTTTGGTTGTTGGACTTGTTTGGTTTTATACTAGTGTAAAATTAATGTTGAAACTTGAAAAGAGCCAAAAAAGCAAGTTCAATGCCTTCTGCTCTTCAAGGTCTACAGCTACAAATAGGAATTTCCTTTTCAGAGGAATGAAAGATGAAACTGAAGCAATTAACATAGCAGATGAATCTGTAGCAGAAGGTTTAAAGGTGATCCAAAAATGTTGATTGAATAAACATAATTCATTAATGTATCTATAATATATAACCAATTCAAATTAGATCCTCCTGTGCTTACTTGCTGAAGCTGGAGTTGTCAATTTCTCTTTGTTAGACCTAAAAGCAGCAAAGGATGAAGATACCTGCTTGTTCTCAAGGGTAAGAAACACAAAATTTGGAACCCTCTTTAAAGTCACATTGATTCAGAAAATTTTTTGGCCTAAGGAAAAATGTCCTTAGCTGCTGCTTGTTTCCTGTTTCTAATTGTCTTTTAGTATTTCCAAAAAGTGTGATTGGTTTTGTTGATGTGGAGTTAGTATATACTTTTACATTTCCTCTGTGCAGTGTACAAATATAAAGATGATGGGGTGAGGTGAGGGGAATTGCCTTGCCTTATCAATGTGGTGAAAGTTGCTTTTCATAAAACCCACTGTATCATAGTAGCGCTTTCACTTCTGTGGCAGAGTTTAGAGGATTAGGTGGGATCCTAATTTTAGTGGTTGTTATTTGCTGTTTGATTCAGAGTCAGTGAAGACTCTCTCTTGTTGGTTTTAGTACTATTAGTTGCATAAGTATAGTGTGATAGTTAGTCACTTGAATGATATTTGAGAACACTTACCTTGCCTAACGTTTTCTTTACAAAGTACCGTGATGCATTTGGGCACGTGGGTCTTTTTCTGAACTGGATGCTGAAGGTATTAACATATTTTCTGGCAGTCAGTCTTGTTTTTGTGTTCCCTGTTAACAAACAAATTAATACTTTTTATTTCTAGCACTTTTCCTCTTTGTGATTTTCTTGTTCTCTAGTTGATGGATTGAATTGAGTAGTATTGAGTGGATTGAAGGAGGTAGCAAAATATTTCTGGTAATCACATTTCAAGTTTTATTACTACTGGTGATGTACGTACAACACCCAAGCCACAGCAGTTTTGGAAATCTGATTTCTTTCATTAGCCTATGACTGCTCTTGGGTGAAGCCTGTCCTCTGTGAGCCTGCTGCTTCCCATATCTGCATGCAAATGTGCTAGCCTCTCCACTCAGCTGAACTCAGCTGGGGTCCCATGGTAGCTCCCTGCATGAAGCGCCTTTCTATCTGGCACAAAGGCTATTTGGGAGCATCCTGAAGTAGTGAGGCAGAGAAAAACCTGGTTACTGAGTGATGTCTTATCCTCTTCTAGTGGATATCGCAAACAGCAATGTGACAAAGCTGGCAGTAAGAAAAAAGTCGAAGTTTGATACCAAAACAGATCTGGGTACAATAAGTCAACGAGCTTTCAATCTTTATGGCTATTTTAGCAAATGCGTATTCAAAATGAGCAAATGGCAAAGCAGTATGACTCAGCAGTGGCAGCTGGGACAGAGATGCCATCTGTAGTCTGAAATGGCATTCATAGTAGTGCGGAGTTGCATTACAGCTAACTACATGTAAGGTAGGTGGGCCCAGAGTGGTACGTGATATTCGGGCTGTGGAGTATCAGCACTCAAGAGCAGATGTCCAGAGAGCACAAGTGATTCCAGGGTAAATCCAGTATTGCTGCTGTGTAGACTATTATAGTGATTTTGGGGCTTGGAAGGAGGGTGTTGCATCCTGTTTTATCAGATGGCCGTGGTAAGTCAGAGAGACCTATTGAGAGTGATGCTGAGAGAGAGCAGATGTGGATTCTTTTGGTACAGCTTTTTTTTTGGACATGCTCTGCTACCGAGTCACAAAAGCATTACTAGCAATGGAAAATATGCCAGTTGCAGTAAGAGTCTGCTTTAACTGCCAGTTTGGAATTCCTGGTTCCCTCAGGATTAGAAAAGGATTGAGATTAGGCACCCAGGCAGATACTATCAGCTAGGTAACTGTACTGTATGGACTGAAGGGTGGCACTGATAAGAGCTTTAAAAATGCAGAGGACTAGTACTCATACTGACTGTTAAATTCAGTTGAGCTGTTCCTGTGGACGCTGAACACAATGGCAGGTTACAAGGGCATTGCGCTGCAGAAACAGATCTAGTTTTACAAAATATTATTGATCTTTATCATGATTTAAAGGTGATTATTTCTGTCGCCAGAAGGACCTTAGTGAGAAGGCTATGGAAAAGCAAGAATTTGAGCTAATGGAATCAAAACGGTGATGGTATGACTCAACTTTTCCCTGCCTTTTAGCAGTAGTCAGCCTTTCGTGAATTGCAGAAACAAAGGCTGTCTCTTGGAGCATGCATATGTAATACTGTGTTTGCCAAATTAACTGGGTGAAACTGATTTGAACTGGAAGATGAGTGTTTCCGCGTATAACTGAACTATATAAAGAACAAGACCAAGGTGTGATAGTGCATGTGCACCACAGTCACTCCTAGACAGAAAAGCTCTTTTAGAATCATAGAGTTGTTAGGGTTTGAAAGGACTTTAAGATCATCAAGTTCCCACCCCCCTGCCATAAGCAGGGGCATCCCACACTAAACCATGTCACTCAAGTCTCTGTCCAGCCTGGACTTGAACACTGCCAGGGATGGAGCACTCACAACTTCCCTAGACAACCCATTCCAGTGCCTCACCACCCTAACAGTAAAGAACTTATTCCTTATATCCAATCTAAACTTCTCTTGTTTAAGTTTTAATCTGTTACCCCTTGTCCTGTCACTACAGTCCCTAATGAAGGGTTCCTCCCCAGCATCCCTATAGGCTCCCTTCAGATACTGGAAGGCTGCTATGAGGTCTCCACGCAGCCTTCT
>JBCJKH010028838.1:0-39279 GCA_039877255.1 Loriculus beryllinus | reverse complement strand
TGGACAGGAACGAAGGGCTGGACAGGAACGAAGGAATGGACAGGAACGAAGGGCTGGACAGGAACGAAGGAATGGACGGGAACGAAGGGCTGGCCGGGAACGAGCGCGGCCGCCCGCCCCGCACCGGGTTCCCCGGGGAGCGGTCCCGGCCCCCCCCCTCCCGGTGCCGCCCCTGGAGAGGCCGCAGCGCGGTTCTGGTCCGGGGGCGCCCTCTGGCGGTCACTGCGCGGCGCCCCCCGGCGGTTGTTCTGGGGATTGGCGGCAGCAGCACGGCGCTCACGGCGCCGCCTGGCGGAGGCACAGCCGCATAACGCGGGAGCCCCCTGGCGGTCCCCTTGCGGTACTGCAGGCGGCTGCTCCGCCACCGCTTCCTCGCCCGTGCCCTCCGCGGCGCCCCGCGGCTGTCGGAGCTCGGTGCTCAGCCGCGTATCGCGCCCCTGCTGGCTCCTGCGCCGCACCGGTCCGTGCACGCCCTTCTCCCTGCCCCGCAGTGCCCGGCGTTCCCAGCAGCGCCCCGGTTTGGTACTGGCCAGGCCGGGTGAGGAAAGACCTCACCATTCCCCGGGCACCGTAATGGCCCGGCTTGGAGCGAGGTTCATTTCCTCGGAGCCCCAGCGCTGATGTTCAACCACCCCACATCTGCGGACAAGCCGTGGTGCACGGTCACGGCGTCCCCCCGCGCTGGGGGTGCCACTTTCTGCGTCACGTTTTATCACAGAGGAACATCAAGCGGAGCCTTCACGTTCTACAGTCACAGGTTTTCTTTCTTTCTTCCTTTTTTCACATGGGCCAGTGGCTGGGGCCGTGGTGCTGCTGCAGCCCCGGGGGGTGCAGGCTGCTGCCCACACCACATCCTTCCTTCCGACACGTTCCTCACTGTGCTCTTTCTCGTCCCACGGTATGGAAAGCTCTGTTTATACTCCATCCTGTGGGCCATGTGCACACAGGTGCCCTCACCCGCACTCCCAGCAGAGCACACCGGTTCCATGCCTGCTGCTGCCAGGTCACATCAACCAAAGGTTGATACAACAGCTCCCGCCAGGGCTACGGTTGTGCCAACATGCTGCCCTCAGGGCCCAGCCATGCTGTGAAGGTCATGAAACCCATCAGCACCTGATGCCTTGTTCTGCTGACCCTGGGTCTAACTCCTGCACCTTACCTCTGACGGGGACCCATGGGTTTCACGGATACGGGAAGCTCTGCCTTCCAAACAGCACAGAAATAAGACTGCCTGGAGGAGTCTTGTGTTGGCACCTGCAAAAGCTGTTCTCAGTTCATTCCCACGCATGGGGCACACACACAGAGACACGTGCACTTGTCAGAGGGAGCAGCACGTGCTGCAGACAGTGCCAGAAGCTGCTCATTACACACCGTCACTCACAAAGCCCAAACACCAGCCCACGTGCTGATAAATACGCTCTTGAACAGTTTTGCTCCCCAAGACTTCATGGCACAAGTTGAGCCAGGTCCCACAAGACCCTGGTTTATTCCAGACACCATCACCTGCCTCCTCCTTCCCAGCCCCGGGGAAGTCTGAGCCTGTGGCCTTCACAATTCACCTCCTCAAGCAATAGGATGGTCTGGATGCTGCAGGCCCCTGGGAGATGGCAGGAAGGGAATTGCCCTTCTTTGAGGCTCTTTGGCACCAGCAGATCCAGAGCTGCTGATGCTGCTCCTCAGGGGAACTCCGGGTACTTGGGTTTATGGCTCTTCTATAAAACCTTGTTTTTCCTTTCAGTGTTTCCACATACAACCTCTCAGACACCCCCCCCCCCCATCATTTAGCAGTTACAGCCAAGACAGGCACTCAGCAGAGGACCTCAGCTGCCAGAACTTTACCCAGAGCAGTACAGCCCCACACAGATCCCATGACTCAGACACAGTTTACCTACAAGCCGTGCAAGAGCAGGCCTTTTAACAGCCTTTCTGGGTAAACACTGGCACTGGCAATGCCCACAAACACAAGGAGCTAAACCCAGGGATTACACTGGAGTAAACTGAACCAAGAGTAAGCAACACTCAAGTGGAGAGCAACTCCAGGAGTACATTTCCTAAGGCAGCTTGGCTCATGTTCCTCCCAGCACCACTACAGCATCTGTCCAAGCTGCGTCCCTGCAGGCTGGCTGGGCATGGGGGAATGCTCCCAGGAGATACCCGAGAGGAGCTCATGTTCCTCCCTGGAGTGGGCATCCTGCTGTGAGCGGAACCTCGGGCATGGTTCTGACTCCTGTGTCTCCCTTAGCCAGCACCCCAGGCACAGCAAAGCAGAGTTTATCAGCTTGACCAAGCTAAGGCTTCAAATGCAGGGTGTGACACAACCACCATCTGATAAGTCAGCAACCAGATTCTTAAAAAAGCACTTTCTATCTGGCAAGAGAGGCACTGTGCTCTAAAGCCACTTATATTCAAGAGAATTAGGGACATGGATGAATGCTGCAGACATCAGTAGTTTATTGGTATGTTTAGTCAAAACACATTCAGAATGTAAACTTAAAAGTAAAAATACTTTCCACCTGCAACAATTAAACTAGAATCTACTAGCATATACTGCTTGACACGTTACAGCAATGAAGATGGCAATCCACTGTCTTGTACGCCTAGTAAAGCCAAAATGGTCAGCCGGGTTGGTTGAAATAGAACCATAATGACAGAATACTCCCACCTTCCACGAATCAGCAACTAACAGTAAAGGGTCAGTGAGTCCCTTCCTTTGCTCTAAGAGGTACACTGACTACCGAGAGGGTCGAGAACACCAAGAGCACAGCAGGTGAGCTATCAGCCTGTAAACTTCTCTGGACGACGTTTCAACACTTGCCCATGTCATCTGCTCAAGGAGCAAGCCAGAAAGTAGGATGGCTCAGTAGCTCTTTTTAATACTCCAGTTTTTATTGTCGAGATTATTCCCAATTGCAATTCAAAGGAATGAGGTGGCAGCAAAACACCACAGCACTACAAAAGGGGGAAAAAGAAAGGCTACGTGAAAGACACCTGTAGCAAACCGCTGAGTACAACGGTTTGTCCCAAGGCTTCAAACCCATAGGGTGGCGGATGGTGCGTGGTGAGTGCTTCAAGTACCACAGACCTCCAGGTAACAGCTGAAAATGTGAGACCTTCAAAAGAAAACTGGACTACGGACATGGAAACCGGTAGAAATGTGCCCAGGGGAAAAAAGTGTATGAAAATAGTGCAAGACTTACCACTGAACACAGAAGACCTTGCGTCTGGGAGAAAACACAGATGCTGCTTCACTTGGTCTAATGCCTCAGAGAAATACGTGCAACATCTTCAAACTTAAGTGAAACCAGCAGCTGACTGCGTAACACAGAACCAGGCTGCTGTGCTGCCCTATGCTCCTGTTTAACACGGCAGTTGGCTGATGGGAGGGAGGTCTTCCATGCCCAGCAGCAGCAGCTCTATGCTTTGGCACCCCCCGCTCGGAACACGCTCCAGAATGTCATCTGCAAGCAGACCTCTGCACTGGAAACCCAGCAGTCAGCTGCACGGGAGGGTGTCCCCTTCCAGGCCTTGGGTGCAGAGTCACATGAGTGCCAACTTCATCTGAGAGTTATGTGCAAAACGAGTTAAGAGTTTTTAAGGAAAGTGCAACTGGAAAATGCAAATGCTTAAGAGCTGCTGTTTGGTTCTTGGGAAACTGCAGTATCCTCATTTGATAAGCTCACCCTTACCAAAGATGCTCAGTTCTACCCATTCTGAGCTGGCCAAAAGCATCCGCCATTCCTGAGTGACTTCTGAAATGCATGTCCAAGGGAGATGGCAACTCCATCTTCTGTAACTGTTTAAAGAGAAGAGGCAACCTGGACACTGCTCGATGCCTTCTTCCTCCCTTCCCCCCCTCTGCAAAAAAACAGGCGAACTTGTGAAGTGACAAGCAAGGTGGATGATCATTTCATCAACGTTTACTGATTGAAAGATACTGCAATTGGGTTTTTTTAATACAATTTTTCCACATTTCCTTTAAATGCTTTGCAGCCGATCGGCTTTGCAGCACAGTAATTCATACACTATACTGTACAAAATCACCAGCAAGACTGGAATGATGTATTCAGAGAAGGCACCATCATGCTTATTACATTACCAGAGAACTCAAATACAGTCAAGACAAATTTCACTGTACAATGCTTATCGAAGGGGTGAGGGGAAGGAGTGTGTTGAGCAGCCATCCCGGTACTGAAGAGGGGCAGGTAGAAAAATCGGACATGAGCTATCAAACCTGCTGTGTACTCAGGGCTATGACTTTGAAACTCAGGGTTCTGCTTAGTTTACAGCTAAATGGATTCCTTCTGGAATAAACTCATAGTCTTATTAAGGTTTGTGTGTGTACATATGTTGGTCACAGCAAACAGATCAGATGCCCGCATCGTTTCCCAAGCTATTCTGTCTGAGGAAGAGGATGAAGGTCTTTCCCTCCGATGCCTCCTGCAGCTGTCAGTATAAATGAGTCCAGAGTACCCATTAGTGCATTTGGATGAGTGTGTAAACACGAGTTTGTTTGGAGCCAAGTGTTCTAAGAAAGACAAAAAAAAAAAAAGAAAACAAAAGAAAAAAAGGCAAGCTTCTCCATTTGCACAGATTGCACTACTTGTGTTTCCAACAGGAACAGGCAGAAACAGGAACACTTACACAAAATGTGCAGCAGAGGGTTTTGGACTGAAGGGACCTGGATTCTAGTGGGCATGTCCTTTAGTTCACTTTTGTTGCAGATAGTTAACCGGTCTTTTTTTGTCTTTTATTTTTTCCTTTTTTTTTTATTTTCTTTTTCCCAGTCCTCAATTCTCCAAGTCTGCATTTATAAATTAACAGCATGACTCCTGGTGTGAAACTGGGGAAAGAACGTCCACCTCAATTTAAACTGGAAACCAAAGGATGCTTTCACATCAAAGAAATGACCAGACGGGCTGTGTCACATTCCAAAGCCAAAAAAAGAAAACTTAACAAGAATGCAAACACGATGGGTCATGTACCACTTCCACGACAGACTGCCCGCAGGGGAGGGCTCAGCGACGCTGTCCAGTGAAGCGGCCTTCCATCTGCCCGGTGCCTCGTCCGGAGCCCAGCTTCTGCGCCATGCCCCCTCTGGGAGGGGGTCCTCTTCCGTCACGGTCTCGCATCATGCCACCACCCACTATTCCACGGGGACCCCCGGGGCCTCTATCATTGCGCCGGATATCCCTACGGTCATCGCCTCCTCGGGTCTCTCGCTCACGAGCGGCTCTTGTTTTTTTCTCTTCTACGTTCAAGCGCACCTCACCCCGGAACATAATAGGCTTATAGGGAAAAGCGGTCAAGGCACACCATTAGTTAGTCTCCGTTCCACAGAGGCTGCTCACACAAGGCATATGAAAACACTGTGTTCTCAGCCTACCTTCATTTACATGCAAAAGACACCGATTTGTTCCCTGCACCACACAACCTTAGCCCCAGTGGTCTACAGTAAAGGGAACAGCATTTCTAAATTCATTTCACATGCAAAGAATTAACTGTCTTCCTCCAGTAAGGGCAGAGACATCTTTAGCGTCTTCACTGCCCACTTCAGCCTATTCACCTCAGGGCTAAAGCTCCTGAACTGTTTAACCAGGCCTTGGCTTCACATTCTAGAAATGCACACGTTGCTTTCTCCTCTCCGGTTCCTCAAGTCACAACCACAAATCACCCTGCTCCTCTTCCTCAGTCCCAGGATGCAGAATTCAGAGCTCCATGGGCTGCCCTTCAAAAGGTTACATACTCAACTTTCAGTGCAAAAGAATCTCTAAAAGTAAGTGTTGAGCTTCACATGGTGTCTCTATGAGAGATCTGATGTGGTTTGAGGAATGCTATTGTAAACTCCAGACTGCTCCTGACAGAATGAATATGCCAAAACTATGTTTGTCTTACAACTGTCTGAATGCCACAAACAACAGCAAGGCAAACTGGACAGCCCACACCATTTGGGGTTCAGGACACTCAGCCCATCCTTTGGAGGTTACTCAATGCCAATACTTACTTTTGCAACTAAAATTCGCTGGACCGGCTCAGAATCGTCAAATACCACAAAACCAAAATTGGGCAGTTTTCCTCCCACTCCTTTAGTATTGATGCGAAGTTCTACCACATTTCCAAAGCCTGAGAAGACACAAGGGAAAAGTCACAACATCAAAACCCACAGTGCCAGCTCTACCACCCCTTCATTTGTTCTAGACAACACCTGCAGTGTCACAACATGTAAAAGTTCTCCAGCTGGCCCTAAGCGAACATTACGTGGCTTCTCAACACAGTTTTTCTGCTTAGTCTCTGCAGCTGAAGTTGCTACTTACTCATGAAGAACTCCTTCAGTTCACTCTCATCGATATCATGTGGCAAGTTCCCAACAAAGAGCTGGTGGCTGTCGGGATAGCGAATGATCCGACGATTATCCGACTCGTTCTGTTCCATGTCCCCTCTCCCTAAAGTCAACAGGAAGAAGAAGGTAGAGCCACCAGGGTTGTAAGATGCGTGTAGATTCAGACAAGCACACCTATGCACAGCACCAAGCACGTTCGCTCAATTTTGTACCTTCAGCTCTTGAGCTTATCGTCCTCTTTACACAGTTTGTAATAATACCATAAGGTATTTGTTTCCTTTCATCTGGTTTCCCTGGTTAGGTTCAATAAAATTCATGTTAACTAAAACACCGGGTACACTGGGCAAGTTTGGGTAAGAGGCTCTTGTTACATCTTAAATTGTTATACTGTAGAGGAGCTCGCTACCTATTGGAATGTACTTCGTAAAAAATCTGGATTTAAGTCACCTCTTCACCAATTCCTCAGCACAGTAAGTTTCCTTGCTTTGTCACTCACGTTAGAAACAGTGTTTGCCAGTCACCTCTTCTGCCTTTCATCTTCCACCACGTTGTCCCAAACACAAGAGTCCCTCATGTTCTCTCCAGCTCAGCCAAAGTATGAGTCTTTTTTCCAACACGCAAGATAAAACCTTTCCCAGTATCTCCCTATTAAATTATGACCTGCCTTGCAGTGTGAGAGCAGAACACTGTCACTCCTTTTGCACCTGTAGCAGTACAACGTAGGTGCATACCCCTTTCTCTCCTCCGTTTCCCCTACAGGCCCATTTACAGCAAGCTTACTGGCTTCTGAGAAAGGTTTCTTTCAGCAGATAAAACAGCTCCCTGACTGCCTTTGAAAACAAGGTCATGGGACTGAAGTTCTACCACTTGGTCTCCTGAGATTTCAGCTTTTTCTCCTCTGCTTCTGCTACTCCCCAGACCAGAATTAAAAGACTCAGGCTCTGTGACACATTTGCTATATGACTTGTATCACATCCAAGAGTAGTAGAAATGCAGACTTGTAACTTGATTTAGTCCGAAGCTGCAGGTTTTGCTCCCTGCTGCAGACGACATGTTAAAAAAACATGAAACATTGATCTGTAACAGATGCCACGGTTCTTTCTTGGTGCCTTTAATCCTTTCAGTTTCAGTGCTGCCCCCGAGTGAAGATACACTTGGCACTGACTCAAGCCAAAAGCACTTGTAAGCCCAATCTGTACCACAGTTTGGTATGCACTTACAGAACACCTTCACTACAATCAGTTTTAGCTAGAGCTGGAAGAGACACTTACAGCCACTGAGACTTAACCACTTCAAGCTGGCAGAGCCATGTCAGGATAATCGCAGATACCATCCCTTCCCTTAGAACTTGGGATGGATTTTCCTACTTAGAGAAGAGTATGAACTCATCAACGTCCTGCAACTCTGGGCCTTTGGCTAGACAGCTTTTGCCCAGAGTTTGTCAAGTGACCAGGCTGGACTGACAAACACAACTCAGAAAGCTTCCAACTCTCAACACCATTGCTGATGACTGTCAAGGAACCTGCATGTTTTCTAGCCAGAACCTCCTACAGATTTGGATACTCCGTATGAGTAAGAAAATGCAGAGAGCTGGCTGCTCACAAACTAAGGCAAATACAAGGCAGCCAAGCTCAGAATGGCATTTTAGACGACTAAAAAAGATGGGAAAATATGTATAAAATTACTAACTGACTGAGGCCGACACAGTGGGAAGATTTGCTTCCAAAACAAAGAACAACAGGAAATGTTTAAGAGCTCTCACTTGCAAGGTTCAGCAAAACTAGAGGACATGGAAAAAAACATCTTATTTCCATTCCAGCTTTTCAGAACTACACCAAGCTGCACAAAAAATGCTTAAGCAGAGAACCGAATGGCATGACTAACAGAAAACAAAGCAGAAGATTGGAAATTATGTCTGATCTTTGCAACAGCTCATCACCAGCCAGGACTCCAAATCATACTGCCTCACTTCTAGTTGAAGGCAAAAGGGACAGACAGTTCATTATCAGCTAAATATGACACAGGTATACACAAGACCCATCAAGGAGGTACCTCTCCTTGTAAGTAACTAGCATACCTCTCCTTGTAAGTAACTAGTCCCAGGCAGACACAGAAGCTGGTCTACTTTACCTGGTCGAGGTCCTCGGGGCGGAAAACCGGGTCTTTCCCTGGGACGCTGTTCACGGGCACGAGGAGGCTGGGACTGAGCTTCAGGTTTAGTTTCAACTCTTGGCTAAAAGAGGAGAAAAACAGGCACTATTAAACACCAGCCCAAGAAAAACCTCCAAAACTCACCAAAACAAGTTCCCTCCCCCCCAACACAAAACACATTAAGTGGCATGCACAAAATTAACTCCAGAAGATATACACCCATGTCAGTGTGTTTGGGAATACATTTTTTTCCACCTCTATAAATTCCTCTGTACCAATCCAGGACTGCAGTGTTGAGCTATCGCTGCTAAAAGGTGCAAAGCAAACATCTCTTCATCAGAGTGGCTGCCCAGAATATGGCTAAGGTGAATTGTCCATGTTTGACCAGGCACTGAGACTTTGACACTTTGTTATTCAGGAATTCCTCAGCGTGACTAAAAACCCCACAGAGATGAAATAAAATTCCTCATGCCAAGCTCAAACTTCATAGATTAGAAGGTAGTCTGAGATGAGCACAAAGAGATGGGCAAATGACATTTTGAGTGAGTCTGAGTTCCTGGGGGTTTCTTTTCCTCGAGTGCACGACAACTGTAAGGAAAACACCAAAAAAGAAAGAGAACAAACCAAAAGCCCTCAGAGCATAGTATTTCTGATACAATAAAGCCATCTGAAACAGCAATTTACTCAGGCTACCTGCTGAGGATATTCCTCAACTTCCCTGATGTCAAGGACATGATGCTCAGAGTACACCCTTCATGTTCTCAGGAACTAGAACACCTATTCCATTTTCTGCAAGCAAAAGATGCTTTTAAAGATAATTTGAGAAAAAGGGACAGAAGAGTGTAGCCTGTTGGTTACTAAAGAACTTCCAACATTTTTTGAATTCCATTTTCTGTACAGCAGTCCAGCAGCTCTGTTGTGCTGGGTTCTTATCTTGGAAAAAATAAAATGATCTTTAGGAGCACAAAGAAGAAAACTAGCCTTCGAGGAAGATTAAACACAAGGATAATGGCTATCGGACCAGACTTCTGGGAGAAATAGTTGATGTTAAACATCTCCCTTATTTTCGGTTAAGAACTCAAGACAACTGATGGCTCCAGCCAGAGTACCTCACAGGGGGTAAAAAGATGGTATTTTACATGAAACACACAGGTATTATGCACTCAATAAATGTTTCAGCCCTTCTATCGTTCATGCTCTACTCAGCTTGTCCTTCCACCATATCTAGGATCATTTTTTCAACTCCAAGAATAAGGCTGAAAAATCAGCCTTGCTGTTAAATCCCTTTTCACTGTGCCTCATCACAAATCACTGGAGCTCCCCTGCCATCTTTTACTCACAGATCTTTAATTGCAACCCTCATTTCACAGAGAGAACACAAAGTGGACTGAGAGGCACAGAATAAGGATTTCAACAGACACTATAGGAGCCAAGTATGCCACAAACATCAGCGTAACAGGGCTTTGGGAACAATTAAACAAAAGGTGACATTGTCTCTCCTCGTCAGGAACTCACATGGGGAGGGAAAAGGACCTTTTTCTGCTACTGCAATGCTACTGGCAATGGCAGCAAACCAGCCACAAGTCAGCCTTTACTCATTAGCTTTGGAACTGAATACCCCCTGAAACAGAGGATGAGACAGAAAGAGAAGAGGGCTGGTACAATTCCATTTTTGAAATCTCAAAAGGCTTAAAAATCTTCTCTAGAGATGCCTGCCACAATCAAACACATGCCAAGAAACAACTAGCCAAACAAACAGCAAGAAACCACACTTCACATGAAAACACAAGAGAAAACCCCACATCATCTCGCCATAATTCCAGTAGCTAGGTCAGATGCATATCTCAGCCCCCACACTGCTCCTGAGGTAAATGTGGATCACACAACTTACTAAAGACACTCGTCAATCACTTCTACAAAAGCACTACATGGTATGGAAGAGTCTATCCAGAGTCCAAGCAGATCTAATGTGGTAAGAGAATGCTATAAATAGCTCTTTCTTTTCCTGAATGCACCACTTCTGAGAGAGCAGACCTGAGTCGAGGCTACCTACCTCTGTCCCTGTGGCACCCCTAGACAGCTGAAGTGTTCATGCAAACAGCAGGTCAGAAGATCTGAAGATGCTACAAAGAGAAGGCCTGATTTATCAGTGTAGGCAGGGTGACTTCTCATCACCCACATGAAGAAAAATAGCAAGAAATGCTACCACAGCTGTCCATCAACAGGAACTGAATTGGTTTATATCCAAAACAGTATGTGTGCAATCCTTGGAGGGGTTCTGAGTTAACACTACAGAAGCTGTATTTTTAACTTGCTAAAAGACAGGGGGAAGTTGGAGTGATGCAGAGAAGGACAGTTAACAGCTGCATCACTAGTTACAGCTGCAACATCACTAGATGATGCTACAACAGCATTCCAAAGCATCCCAACCCACCCACCCACGAGTGCAATCTACTGTCCTCATTTACCTACGGAGTATCTGGCATCAAGGGATTTAAGACAACAGGAGAAAGCTGCTACTGATCTCTAACTCCTGGCAGAAATTGTTCAGGTGCCTTTTCTACCTGCTTTCTATGTACTATGTTTGAAAAGCGTGCAAGAAAAGGAACCAAGAACTGATTCTATCTCCAGAAGAGCTGCGAGTTGAAATTCATGCCATTTCAGTATTGTTCAGAAACATCCCACGCAATTACCTGATTCATAAAGTCACAACACAAGTATCTAAAGAGCAGAAAGCATTACTAGCTGCAGAGGCAATGCAAAAGAGGTTAAAGGGAAACTTAAAAGCTATATTCTGCTCTCTTGTACAGACAACATGAAACAACTGTTGCAATCATATTACCAAAATCCACTATCCCTACAGCAAATAAGTCAAAACTAATCTGGGGTTTGCATAAGGAAAATCTATTCAGTTCTAGAACAAACACATTTGTTAATGGCTCAAATACTACCTAAAATGCTCAAAGCCCCGGTGAAGGTGCTGAAGAAGGACAGGCTTCCCAACTCATTACACAACCATTATCTCATTCCCATGACAGCCCCTCACACGAGAAGCAACACTATACAAGGTGTTGTTTTTCTGTGTTGTTTTCTTTTTCAACATGCATTTGGCTGAAGGGCAATCCTAGACAGTTTCCTCTCTGTCAGTAAATAACTAGAGAAGAAACCAATGCAATATCAACAGCTGCCATAATCCAGCTGCTCTTACTGAAAATTGCAGACCTTTAAAAAAGTTGGACATGAGCTACTACAACAGAGTACTTTGGTACACAGCATCAATAGAAGAGGTTAAAGCGCACATTTTCAGGGGGTTTATACAGAGGGAGAAAGCTGAATTGAGAGCCTCAGACTGTCTCACACCGGCTTGGCATGTGCAGGACATGAGCTATAACGCAGTCAAACTTTCCTTCCTCTCTCCCCTTCTCACCCAGTCAACCTAGGAATGGGAAGATGGCATTGTCCTGGCAAGGAAATGTGAATCCTTCCATTCCTCACACAGTCATAAGTTGGTACAGGGTTCTGTGACAAGTTAATTATGGATGGATAATGAAATCCAGCATATTTCCATAGACATTAGCCTTACAAGGCAATCTTGCACCTTATCAGAAACGGTGCTATCCCTTTTAATGACGGGGCACCTCAGCCAATAAAATACCCCTTTCAAGCACATATTAGAGAACAGCCATTTTGTGGCAAGTTTTTTGTTTAGTTTTGTTTTCCCCTTGTAAAACAAACCGTATCTCATTAATATAGACCACAAAAATGCCAGTAGCGATTTCCTAGCTCCATATGAACGGATTTTAAGGTCACCGTCACCCAGAGTTACACCTGTTATGTGTATGTGCCTTTGCTTGCGATAAGAAGGTGAGTGCATTAACATTAAAGACACAATTAATTTGTGCAATTTAAGTCAAACAAATTGATCTGTTAATTTACACAACTGAAGCAGTCTGCAGAAGTAATGAGACAATCCAAGGTGTTCACAGATGGGTTACCTGTGAGACTGGTGCTTTAACATGGGGTGGAATTCCAGAGGAAGAAACAGTACCACTAGGAGGCAGGTTTTTACTGGTCACTGAAGCCCAAGAGAAAGCCTGCAGGAAATGCAACAAACCTAGGCTACTAATCATGGCAAACCACTGACATTCCTACAGGGAAACTCGTCTGCTGAAATCACACTTTCGGTTCATATCTGACTGTTAAATAATTTTTGTGCAAGCATTACAACAAAGAACAGAGAAGGATTTGCAGTTCTAGCTGTCTCTGGACTCCAGTGGCATGGAGCAAGTGTGTACCATGCCCACTACTGATATGTGAGAGAGCCCAGTTCCCTCAGCATCCCCAGATCGCTGCTTTCCATGATATAACCAAACCTAGGACTGAAAACCCTGCAGTGTTCAGTGTCTTCTGCACAGAGAAAGAAAGTGGATACCAGAACTTAAAAGTAAAAACAGAAAAGACAAAAAGGATTGGGGAAAAAAAATAAACATGGGAGCTACAAAGGGACCTCTATCCATCTTTCACTGGTTCCTCCCATCTCTTTCAAACAACCATAGGTGTCACCACATCAGGTGATGCACAGTGGTTTTTAAGATTAGGCATCGTATCTGAAGGAGACAGTCGATGCACCCATACTGATTGTGGATCATACTGCCAGCAGTTTGGCAAGTGTCAATGAATTACACTTTTTTTTTCAAGGAAGAGCAGTGATTCCCGTTGTGACTTTTCTTGATGATAGCTTGAGGTGCTTTCCTAGCGTATATTAACTCCATGTTTAAAAAGGTTTACATGTGCATAAACCACAACAAATACACTTTACAAGCAGAGCATTAAACTTACTATAGGTGACTTGAGCAGAACTCAAAATGATTATTTCATTTTTTAGTGAAACCTGGCATCTTTACAAGTTCAAGGTTCAAGTCTAGCTGTTCATACAGCACTAACACTGAACAAGGCAGTGGTTTGGCCACTCAAGAAAGCTAAGGTCAAACCCAAATCTTTTGGTTTTTACCATCTGCACCTAGAAGCACAGATACAAGTTTGAACTAACCTTCGGTGGCTCTTGTGGGAGTGAAACAGGTTCTACAGGAGGTGGAGATGGAGACTTCTCTTCTAGCTCCTCAAGGGTCTTTTCTTCTACTTCAGCTTTCAGCTCCTCAGTTTTCGTTTCAGATTCCAATTCTGGCTCAGGTTCATGAGAGGATTCTTCTAATGCCTCCTCTATCCCATTGCTACAATAATCAAATGCATGTTATGCAGCTTATCACTTGCTTTGTACTTTATGACCTCTTATAAGCTATGCTATGGTAATGGCTGGTATCAGAAAGATCACTTCATTTCCAGTTGCCATCGTATGTACCTACATGTACGATACTATGAGAAGTTAAGCTGTACTCATGCAGTTGCATGCAAAGCCAGTTTTTACTCCTGATGAAGCAAAGACATGGTTTACAATCTGAAAATCACACAGACATGTAAAACCCATAAGCAACAGGAAAAGAATAGGAATAAAGAAATGCCCCTAAAGGAATAGGAGCACAGTAAGAGACCAATGGAAGATTCAACTACATGCATAAATAGTCAATTTTTGAATAAAACACACGGGTTATTTACAAAACTGCCATACAAATTCCTTGCCAAAGGAGCTGTGAGTCTTGTTTACTGAAACTCCCAAACAACTTCTTCTCTACTCTGAGTGAAATGTAAGGGAACTGAAGTCCTTCAGTCCTTTCTTCAGGCACCTCAAAAGCTTACAAAATTTCAGACACTTCTGCCTATGTAGCTCCTGCCAGGTGACTATCTAATGAATGTTGCCTTTGCGACTTCATTCTGATTGGCACAGTAACCCCAAAACAAGACTTGATTTTATGCTTTTAGGTATCTAAAACTTCCTGCATTATCTTGAACAAGTCACTGACAGAATTCCTGCAGACACCCCTCATCCATAAGATTTCTCAGAAGCATTGTGTGAACAGCATTTAGGGTTGTCAGCAATGCACTTAAAAGACATCACCTAGTTATGTAGTAAATCTATTTTATTTCTCAAAAAGTAGACCTTCCTCTCAGTTCCAAGTGGTACCCAAATTTGAGAAGGTATAATTCACCACTCTTTTATTAACCCATCTGTTCACATAAATTACATTGTATATCCTAACTGATATAAATTTATGTGACGAATTAACAAAGACTTCATTAAGGGTTGCTACCTTTTGACCTCACATTTGAAACTAGAAGTGAAAATAACAAGTATAAGAGCATCCCTCACTTCCTCTCTCCATCCAAGAAGCAATGTTTCAAAATAATATAACACAGACCAGTATCAAGTGTATTAGTTTCCTAAACTACCTATTAGATCACATCCAGAACCCAAAACCAAAGCAATTCTGCTGTTTTCATTAAAAAAAGCAACTTCATAGAATAAAATGGACTTCTTACGTTACAGCATGGTTTTCATAGTAAGTACTGCTCGTGTTCTCTTGCACAGGTTCAGGTGATGGCTGTCTTTCCTCTTGCTCCTCTTCCACCTCTTCCTCAGACTCTGACACAAAAAGAAAAACTTCTTTAAAAATGTCTGCAAGTGCACACAAACCGCACTAAAAATAAAAGCATATTAAAGTAGTAGGGATCAAAATAAAGCTCCACCAACAAAAATAACGCAAAATTAGCTGCAAGGAAAGCTAAAAGACACTTCCACTCATTCAACAGGCTTTGTTTCTTACTATTTTCCAAAAAAAAAAGAGAAACTAGAGACATACTGCTGATAGGAAGGTCTGGCAGGAATGCTCATGGATCAAATACTTTTCATATGGTAGCAGTAAACAGGAAAGAGTGCACTATTAGCTCATAAAAATCTCAGTACATCAGACTGAGAAGATTAACTTCAAATACAGGTGCCTAGATGCTCTGTTCCACAGAACCGTGATGAAAAAACCCCAGAAATTATCCAGTGAACACACGTATATACATACTCGAATTTGCTTTGTCTCATAAAAAACCCTAGAAATTATCCAGTGAACACATGTACATACAGACTTAGATTTGCATTGTCCCAATCAACAGAGAGGAGAAGACACCCAGGTCAAGTTCAGCCCCCAAAAAGAAATGGATTACTGAATGTGATGATGATATGAAAGTGAACTACATGTCTTATTTGAAAAGCCAATTTGACTTCTTCTTCAAATTACTGCATCTAAAAATTAAACTGATCCAAGAAATCAAGTCTGTCTGACAAAACTAGTGGCAGCAGAAGTAATGCTGCTCATTATTTCCATTTTTTGCCAAGCACCACCCACCCTGTGCCAGTTCAGCCCTTCAAGGAATAAGGTACTATTGCACAACCTTCCTTTCAACAGAACATTTGGACCAGTGAGTAGTTTCAGCATCACAGCCTATACTCCACCTCCCATATTATTCCCATACATCAGAAAGACACACAGCTGACATCTTTCCACCTCTAGACACTTCTGAAAGCGCTGCTAGAAGAACAAGAATGAGCTACACATACAGTTCTCACCTTCGTCAAGTTCTCCTTCTGAATCCCCAAATACTTCATCTTCATATCTGAAGATATCATTATGGACATAGAACTTGTTTGGAACAGAGCCCTGTAAAAGAGCAACATGGGTTTATTTTTTTGTTTTCTGTTTGTCTGTTTTTTTGCATATACAGTATATTGGCCATCAACGACACAAATGGATTAGAGAGAGAAGCTCTGTGTGGTACACACCAACAATCTGACACAGGACTATTTCACTAAAGCTATTTTCCAAAGAGTACCACTTCTCTACAATTGAACAGTAACTTCTGCCCAATTGAAAGAGGAAGTTTCAAGCAGCAAGAACCTCCCAATTTTGCTAAGTCACAGTAATCATAGATTCTAAATAAACCTAAAGTCCCTCAGCTTCAGTAAGAAATTTGAATTTTTCCTATTACAAAAACAGAATGAATCTTCAGGGGGTGACTGTATACTTACAGCACTGCACAGGGTCACAACAAAGAAACTGAACAAGACTGAAATATTAATCACCAACAACACCACAGTTTGTGAGGCAATGCGGGAAAAGAGTAGGAAGAATACAAAATGCTCTTTACCCTTACTCTGCTCTAAGAGCTCAATCCCAGCAGTAGCTTGTGCAGCATCAACCCACACTCACATTTGCCAACAGACTTGAACAAAGTACAGAGCTACACTAGACACTTGATCTGCAGAGATGAACAGTATGTTTTACTGATCTGTGCCAAAGCGGCTCCCAGATGCAAGCTCCAATTTGCTTTGCATTACTGCTCCAACACTTCAAGTCTAAGAAAATAAAAAAGCTCAGGATGGATCCAACAAACCTGTTTCTCTGCACTGTGACACATTTAATGACAGCCTCTAGGCCAAGCTCTAAGAGCCAGATAATTTTTTTGCCCCACTATGACAAACTGTAGCTACAGGTCAGGTTTCCATCATCACTATTTGAAAGAAAACACAATCTTACAAATACTTACTTCTGGAGCAAGCACAAAAGTCTGCATGAACTTCCTCATGGGCTGCCCATTGTTCGACAGCTCTCCCATGACTTGCACAACCACACCATCACTCAGAGTAGCATGAGCATCCACATGACGGATCTTGGTGTGGCATTCACTGAACTGTAATGACATCACCTTCTTGTGGATCTCCTAGAAATAAAGAGCTACAGTTTAGCCACACTTGGTTTTGTACAGAGCTTTACAACTTTTCAATACCCAAGTCTAAACTAACATAAAAAAGCACCCTACTGGGAAGTATAGGAACCAAGAACTGTCCTGGTTCCTGATAACAGTCTACCTGAGGTCATTTAACTTTTAGTCTGAAGTTGAGGCACTGGCACAGGCTGCCCAAAGAAGTGGTGAATACTCCATCCCTGGCAGTGTTCCAAGGCTAGGTTGGACTTTGGGTGACACGGTCTAGTGTGAGGCGCCCCTGCCCATGGCAGGAGGTTGGAACTAGATCATCTTAAGGTCCTTTCCTATGCAAATCATTCTATGATTCAAGCACTTCACAATAGTGTACAACTTGCTATCCCATTCTTCCAGGCATGTTAGAACATGTGACCTATGTTAAGGCTTTCAATTTTTAAAGGGCCTGTGAGAGGACAGCATTTACACTGTGGTTAAAAAAGCTCCCACACTACCCTCCAAACAAAAAAACCCCAACTCTCTACACATCCACAAAGAACCCAAATGTCACAAGAGGGGGTAACATCCGCACCACCAAGACTTTCGTGGTGCCAAATTAGGCTCTGCCGATGAAAGGAGAAGAAACCAAACGTGCCCTGAGCTAAGAGCCACATTGCTCAAAGATGTGGCTACCATGTGAGAGGTGTCTTTAGGTGACAGCATTATTCTGATAAAGAGCCACAACTAAAGTGAAAACTTGTCTTTCCTTACTTACTTCCTCATTTCTTCAAAAGTTACCTTCTACTGTAAGAAAACTCCAGTTAAGGAAGAATTTGGTAACACAGAGAATTCCATTTAACTCACAAAGTCCCCTTTCCAAGTCTAACAGAAATAAGATGCATCAATAGTACAAGTCTAACAGGTCTTCTTGATTTTGCTTCCTATCTTAAAGATACTTTCTGCAGTCCACATGCAAAGCTGATGAATCAAACATAACCTACAGGAAAAGCAGCAACAATCAAACAGAAAAAAAAATATCATTCAAGCCAACAAATTCCTATCTGCCTCTGGACAGGGGCAGTGTCGCAACACAGGATTTACCAGATAAGAAAGTCAAAGTAATTGGTAAAGAATACGACTGATTTATACAAGTTCTGAACATGGATGAGGACTACAGGACTGATTCTGATACGCACCGCTTGACCATACACAGCTTCTTGTGGTTTCCCACTGGCATCTAGTCCTCCGTGGACGTAAGAAGAATTCCTGCCATAAAACCTGCAAACGAAGAGAAGCAAAGGTCATGGCAGTGAAAAAATAGAACCAAGATCTAAAAACTGTTTTAGACAAAAGCTATAGAACTCAATGCATCAGGAGTTTTAGCACAAACAGGAATCCAAGTACATTTTCCGCTTCCAAGGCTCCAAGGAAACAGGAACAAACAAGCTTAATATTCAGTATTCCAGTTTGCCCAAGATATGCATTAAGCTCCTAAATTAACCTCAACCTTTCACTTGGTCAGTACTAAGATACAAACTTAAACACTAGCACTTCCTCTTCTGCCATTTCTTTGTTTATCCTACTAAACCTAGAAATTCTTTCCAGTTCTACTTTCCTGAAAATACCAACCACAGACTTTAACTCCTGTGGCTACGTCCAGAAAAAAGTCCAAGAATTAGATTGTTACACCAACTGCAGAACCATGTTTTTGAGCAGGGTTCAGCACTTCCTAACAGCAAGGAAAAGCAGAAGTCAGCTGAAAGAGTCCATAAGCAGACAGGAAAACCTCTTCTAAGGCTCTAATTACCAAAGCAAGCTCCCTCACAGTCAGCACAGCTTATTAATTGCTTTCAGTAATAAGGGGACCAAGAGTTTTAACTTGCTTTTAAAAACTGTTCAAATTCTTTGGTAGACAGAGAACCTCATGAGTGGGAACTGCAGATCAGGAAAGGAGTAAATGTGAAGTCTCCAGTTATATGCAATTATAGATTTTCAGTTAAGGAACCAGTAAAGCCATCTAAATTCACCTGAAGTGCAAAAGGCATGCAAACTACACTTGTGTAACACCCATTTGAGAGCAGACTGATCTCTGCTTATCCACAACCCCTGGATAAGCTTCAGATAATGACCAATAATGGATAGGCCATTATAACAATAATATAAATGAAATAAATAAATAAATACATAAAATAAATAAAAATCATGGATAGCCAGTGCTCTTTGTCAAGCTTTTAATATGATAAACCAGTAACTTTAACACTTGCTGTCCAAATCTTCACGGAGGAGAGCCATCAAGCACCAGGAAGCCATGTGTCCTGCTTTTGGCTGGGACAGAGTTAAAATTCCATGAAAAGCAAACCTTTCTGTGGCAGCAAGCAAGCTCTTGTAGAGACTAACATCAAGAGAAAGAGAGAAGACTAGATGTCCTCTCAGAGTATGTAACTCAAAAAAGGTGGGGCCAAAGAACCAAAAGGCAAATGTCCTCCATATTCGAGCCTATTAAAAAAATAGCTCTCGCTGCAGCCCCAAAGAGGGATAGCAGTGACAGAGGCTGAAACTGGCTAGAAGACATTTCACACAAGCAGTAATCAGCTCTGATTCAATCAAACTAGATCAGAACCTCTAGGACACTTCTATGCAGACGTATTTAAGAGAAATCTGTAAAAAAGTCTGCAACGTTTTTGAAGCCCTTAATGAAAACAGAATTCCTGCAAGAAGGTAACTTCTATGGACAATTCCCCACTCCCACTCAATGTACCACACACAGAGCATAATTTAGAATGCTGCATTTCAGAGTTGAAATAAAGCTTGAGATTTAAAAGGGTGGGAGTAATACCCAGTACCTCCTATAAAGCACCAAAGTTGTTTTCAACAGGCCAATTTTCCTCACACGTACACTTCTGCCGATCTCCTATCACCCCTATCTGGAAACACCAGTCCACATCCCAAATGTGCCAGAGCACCAGCTCTACAATGCTCCCACTGCATGTGTCAGCTAGATCGTCGTCTTTGACTGAAGCAGTTAGGGAGGAAATACACATATGGCCGGTGTTTTGCTTCTTAAATCAAATTAACCATCACTCCCCACCTCCAAATCCTGCCAACCTTACAGTTACTACCACTACAGGTAAATGCTCTTATGAGCACAATCAAAGACTATTTTCAACACTGAGTTTGAGGCACGGGTGATTTACGATAATACACAGTGTAACTGCAACTGAAAATAACTGTTACAGAAGGAAAAGACAATCTCACTGTAGAACTGACATAATTTTCCCCTGCCTTTAGTATTAAGCTGTGAAACACGGCCTGATCGTCTCCTATCAACTGTTCTTTGCCTCTTTGCTTATGCACACAATTTTTGGGTCTCAGAGCAAAATGACAGCACACTCCACAAGAAACTTATCTTATTAACTTGGGCTTCTATGTAATTCAAAAATGACCCTGATGCTCTGGTATCAGGATTTCCAGCACATCCTTTACTCCCGTCATAATTCTTGCCTTGAAAATCTGGTACAGTCAAACCCTTTCTAAGTCTCTTAAAATAATTTCATCTGCTTGAGCTTTACAGGCAGTGGACAGTTATGCATGTCAACAAGATGGTGACTTACAGACAGACCTGCCTCAGCACTGCCTCGGAAGCTAACTCCAAGGCAAAATACCCAGAGCATGTGATGTCCCTAAGGAATGCAGTTCTTGGGTCAGAGTAAGCTGCCAGTTTGCATACCTGGTATCAATGTGCTACACGGACATACTTGCCCATGTTCTGTCCATGCTAATCTCATCTGACTCATTCATGGAAGTTTTGAGGGTGGGGAAAAATTCTGCAATTGCTCAAGATATGCTTTTACCTTCTGTTAGATTACTAAACATAGATTAGGAAAGCATGGAATACACTCTCAGACACTTTAGAAATAGATTTAAACACAGATAAGAACATGGTTCCACGGCAGTCCAGTGATTTAAGTAAAAATGATACCATTCGTTTTCTCTACCTCAGAGCTATAGATGAAAAGAGGCATTAGTCCAAAGACTGAATTCTCAAGTAAGCCACCTCGTGCTCAAACAGTTCAATTTTTCACCATCAACCTTAGCTCAGGTTCTGAGACAAGACAACCCAAGCAGTGAGTTCTGTCCCTACTCATTATATCCATGCTGCTCTAAGACCAAATGCAGAAATGCAAAATCTTAAGTGACAAGCTATGTGCAGCAAATCAAAACCAGAAAAAAAAGGAAGAAAGAAGAGGAGGGAAAAAAAGGAACTACGAAGTACATTCAGAGTACCAGTTAAATAGTGGACACAGGTAAAAAAAGCCTACTGTATTATTGTACTACCAAGTGTCTACGCCATGACATTTATACTTAAATCTCCAATCACAACCTGGATAAAAACTTCTCAGAGGCAATGCACAATACGGTATCCTGAAATAACGAGCAGGCTTATCTCATGCCCGTGCTTCCTCTGCCATTTCCTTTTCTTTTCCATTTTTTTAGACAAGTATTTTTGGAATATGTCCACATTACCATTTTATCATCTGAGAAGTAGCTCACTTTTCCACACAGGAAATACCTTGATATCATGCCATGTGATCAGACTTGGTTGTAGAGTCTATGGAATTTTCAGTAACATTGAATGCTTTCCCAAAAGTTAGCACAGTGCATCTCTTCCCGTTCTCAGAATTTAATGTTTACCTGATTTATAACCAACAGTATATGTACGAAGTACACTTTTGTTCAAAAACATTATAGTCACTTTGTGAGTGAAAGTATCACCTGTGCAAGAAGTCAGGAGCTTTATTTAGCAGAGTGTAGTACTGTCTCACGAACTCCCGCCCTACGAGCAGGGGACTTGGCTTCTCCATCACCATTTCTTTGGTACACAGTGTTAAATGCTGCAATTAAAAAATATTCACGTTAGTTTGGACACAGCCCTATATATCACAACTTCCCTGTAAAAGCATGAGCATGAGGATATTAGAATTGAAAACAGTCCAAACAGGACCTTAATTCACACAGAACTACTCCACTTTTGAGTAAATAAAAAGATTCTTGGTCAATTTATGCATTACTTTGACAAAGAAGGACAGTGGATACAAATTCCCTTACAGAACAGGTACTTAAAATATCCAAACAAACAAATAAAAAGCCTGTTTAAAACCTCTAGCATCATTTATTTAAGCCTTTGGCAATAAACTGATACACAATTAAAAATCCAAGTTCAACAGCACTGCAAAACAAGCAGAATACACTTTCTTGGGTCAGCCAGTACAGTAACACTCTTATCCCAAGCACATCTGCTTCAAAAGGCTACTGTGACATCTGTAACAAAGGTGGTAGCATCAATATTCTGAAGTAATTGTGTGGTCTGGATTCACATTTCCTGAAGCCTGGGAAGGGAAACTTTGATTCCTCAGAGATGACCAGTTCAGGGGTCTTCCCAACATGATTCATAATACTACAGCAATGGCATGCATGTGAGAATTTTAGTTAGAAAACTTAACAAAAAGAAGGACTTGTTTCTCCAGGTGAGATATTCTTTTTCTTTTTTTCTCCCCTGCCCCACAAGCACAATACAAAACTGGTGATACGATATTCACGACAAGCCCTTGTAAGAACACAAGGATAGAGCTTCATCACATTCGGTTTCTGAAGAACCGACTGAAAAGCAGATCACAACCACTATGCATTCTTGTGACTACAGCAATAAGCAAAGTACATATGGTAACAAATTGCTGGCATGCCAGAAGAAACACTGAAAATGCCTCTGGGTACAAAACAATAATCTGTGACAAGTCATTACACTACATCAGATCTGTATCACTCTAAATCTTTTCCCCATTGGATGCTGTCCTATTTCAGAAAAGGCCGCTGAAACCTTTCAGGAACCTTTCAGAAAATCAGAGAAAGGCAAGCACACACAGCCAATTCTTTCCTAAGCACTTGAAACAGCAGTTGGCTGTTTCAAGCAGTTGGCTGCTCTAAGAGATAAGCACCATCTACCTCTGCCCATATTTCAAGTGACAGCTCTATTGATTTACATCACAGAATCAGTGTTTTACAGGATGATGTCTCAGTACAATTCTTCACCTGTCTCAGTATTATTTCATTATCTCTTCAGAGATCTCAGTAGGGGTAGCAGAAGCTTAATGAACTGTTCAGGTCTCCAAGTCATTAAAAGGCAGTAAAATAAAAATGTGGGTACTCCTTGCTATCAACATGAGTGCCAAGAAACCAGGTTTAAGGAAGATTAAAACCTCCACGTGTCCCAGTTAGTATAGCACCTCCTTAAAGTCAAGGACCCAAACCTTAGCAAGCCCAAGGGGTGTTTGGAGATAAAGGAACCAGTGAAACTGACACCATTTTACTCCATAAAAGCCATTTTTCCAATTTTCTTTGGTACGCGCTCAAGAGTCCAGGAATAACAGCTAAAAAGAATCTGAATGCTCTTCTCATTTGAATGAAATGAGCCACATTCTCAGATCAGCCTGAGCAGCTCTTGGGAAAAAGCCTTCATTAGAACTTGCTGCTCGAGACATACGTGTACATACAAGCCAGAAACACCAAAACTGAGGTGGCAAGCATCATCAGCAATCCAACAAATTAATATGTTAGCTCCTCTGTGGTGTGACTACACTGTTCAAGAACCTCACTCCTTCATACACACTGATAAGGCCGTAAGCTACACAGACAGGGGAATATGAGCATCCATACAACTCCACTCATCAACCGGTAATGCTGCCTACATCCCAACTGACCTAATGATTAACTGACAAGATGCAATGCCCACTCTATTCAGTAATTCTAATTCTTGTGCTACCACAAAGGCATACGGGGTCTGCAGTGCATTCTTGAACCAAGAACCAGCAGCCACGCCACCTGTTTTGTAATAGACTTGCAATCTGGAAGACTAAACAAAATATGGAATCTCTTTCTCCTCTGGACCAGATTAAGAAGTAAGGGACTTAAAGGCACCCACCTCAAGGACCACACTCTACCAGTAAAGGAACATGCACATGTACCAGTGCTATGCTTCTTACAACTTCTATTGGCATGACTCAAATTCGTAACATAAAGCACACAGATGGGACTGAGTAAGTTTGTAACTGTTCTCTCAAACAACCAAGTTCAAATCTTGATTTATGTCCATGGTCACATCTTTCCAGAAAAGAAAAACAATGGGAGAGTTAGAAGAGTAAGGAATTTTTTATCTGCATGCAAAGATAAGCAAATGAATAAAAGACAGAAGGGTATTTTATTTATTATTTATTAAACTGTGTTTGTCACTTTTTCAACTAAATTAAAAAAAAGCCCAATCAAACAACAAAAACATCACAACAAACCAAAGTAAAACTGCCACCTATCAGATTACACAGGGGGCCACAGTGATTGCTTCTGAAAAAGTACTGAGGGCCACTACACACAGTAGTTGCAATGTTCACTGGTATGCACCTTGTTCAATCGGCAGCTCTCGCATTAGAGCTTTTTTTGCCTAAAATATATGCAAGATTTCTTGTTACTATTTCCCTTATCCTGCAGAAAACACAAGTGTGACTAGTCATCTGTGACAAGGTCACAGAACGGCAGCATGCATGCTCAAATTCAGTATCCAGAGAACAAACTGGCACAAAGTCTTTGATGTCAAAAGAGGCAGTTCAAAGCCATCTCCATACCCCTTCAAGACAGACCAGAAACAGTGACACTGCCTGGATGCTTCACCAATTCTACTTCATAAATAACCAAAATGTGAACCAAATTCTGCCAGGAGCTCAAGTTCAGGAAGGTGTCATCCAAACATGAAGAAACCTCCAACAAGACAAACCTGTAAGCTTTGGGAGGGAGATGCAGACCTCACCATTTGTCTACTAAAAAACTGTAAGCAACTGGTTTTGGTTTAAACAACTCTTCCATAGAACAATTTGTTCATGGCTGTAGGCACACAGATAGTTTTACACAAACGTGCAACAGTGTGGCTTGTTCTTAAATCCGCAAGTCTGCAACTTGCGTCCCAGTCGCTGATTAGATTTGAATATACCATTTAAACAGAACAGAAAATTAGGCAAAATGCTCTTGCAAATCAGAAAGATGCTCCCCACGCAGTGAGCACACAAAGCAAACCCACAAGGAATACTGTGCTACTTCCCACAACACAGGAGCACAGGGAAAACAGAAGGGAAGGGGAGAGGAGATCTCACAATCTCGGATGGGTTTCTCCTAGATCAGATTATCACTTTTAAACTGCGATTCCTACTGCAGACAAGCAAATAATACCCTAAAGACCGTGCCTGCTACCAGGGTCCATAGCATGGCTCTGAGACTCCATCACTGCAATACATGGTGTGAGCAGCCACACTTTGAGTAAAGCTGGAAGTCCAAATGGCAACTGATACTCCAGCACTGTGAAGGCTGCGGGTACTCCACAGTAAAATAAGCATTGACTGAAATGAAAAAATACTGAAACGGCAATCAAAAGTTCCAAACAACCCGGCTCAGTACTGAAACTACCCTCTCTCTTTCATGCTCTGCAAGATGAGCACTCGCATCTTTCTCCATCTGCAGTAAGGGCCAGTGAACCTGCATAACTCACCACAATCCCTCTACTTTAAGATCTTTCCCTAATCCGCTACAATCTGAACAGACTGCACCCCAAGGCAACAGCATGCAGTTATCTCAAATCAAGCTGTCCTTCAGGGTGTGCTGTTTGGTTTTGATAGGAGCTCAAAAGCCCTCCGTATTATTCTAGGGGCATGACTACTACAGGGGACCATGTTTCAGGCAGTTAAGCTGCACCATCTAAAGAGCTAACACCACCCCAACAGCAGTAACAGCAGCAATAGCACCACACATGCTAGGATATGCACTGCATCCCTCTCCCTCTCATCCAATGCCAGCCTCAGTACCCTTCTTCTGGTAGCTCATGAGATATACCTATTAGCCTGACATATTAATCTTCTCACATGTTCCTCGAGTTGCAATGCAGTTCTTCATTTGTCAAATACTCTCAAAAGAGATGACATCCAGTGTCACAGCTGCTACAGTAAGAAGGAATGCTCAAATTCAACACTCTGTTAAGATACTGTGTTTCCTCAGCATCTTTTCTGTGATGTAACATCTTTAAGTGTAAGAATAAATGTATAATTTGAAACCTCAGTTCCGGAAAAGACAACATTTTTATTCAACAGGAAAACCATCAGACAAGTAAACTGGACGGTTGGCTCATTCTGTTGTCTCTTCAGTTTGAGCTAGCTATCTCAGAAAATACTTTCTTCACCAATGAGAAAAAATCATATGATACAGATTATCATTTCACAAGGCAAAGCCCACATCTGCCATTACAACAGTATTTCAGATAGTAGACCAATATTGTTCTAGTACACCTTAGTTTTCAGAGTCCACAACCAGACGGAACTGTTAAGAATGAAAAAACTTTCCTAGGGCAGGTACTTACAATCACAATGAACGCAGAATGCCTTGTTCATGGTAAGTTATCTGCAGAAGCTAAATCACCTTCTCTGCTCCAAACACAAATAGACAAGCCCGGTACCCACTGGCACGGCTTTGACAAGACAGCTGCACTACCTTCAGGAGCTTGGGCATGCACAGCAGCTCCACATTACTTCAGGGGAAACCACACAACACTGAGCAGGACACAGCCTGTGCTGCACAGGCCAACAGAGTAAGTTGATCACAGACCTTCATTCTGCTACTACTCCCTAATTACAAGTGTCCATGAGAAATGGGGGAGTCGGGGGGAACCCCACAAACAAACACAGAAAAATCTGAAACAGCAGAGTGCTTTATGTAACAAATAAATACCTAGCAAGAGAAGGTATCTTTCCCCTCTTACTCCTCTATTGCAGACCAAAGAATAACATGCTGGCATTAAACATCTAGGCTGTGTATAAGTAATCTACCTGCTCAAGCAGGTTCAAGCAAGGAACAAAATAACTCACTCTATTTCTCAACAGTTCAAAAATACCTTTGATATCTTTACACATCTTTCTACAGCAAAGCAGAACACTTGCACACTGAGCTTTAAAGGTCTAGAACATACATGCAGGGCCCAGAAACTGCCAACCAACATGGAAGGCCACAAGAAAAGCTACACGACTAAGTCACTCTGGTTGGAATCAAACAGTGGTCTCCTACAATCTCACTCTTCTGCACTGGTTCTTCCAATGGTGATGCTTGGCACACAGCTCAAGATCCAATGCCACCCAATGAACACAGGATTTAACACCTTTATAACGGGGATGCTCCTGTGCACCCACACTGGAGCTACAATGACCTCCACTTGAGCCCTCCGCGGTTAAGGGGAGCAAAAGCCTCAGAACACGCTGAGCTCAGCTCAGAAAACAAACAAGAGAAGCTCAAGACATCCAGATCTGCATAATAAAAGATGCTCGCAGCAACTTCAGCCATATTACCTATGAAAAGGTAGAAGCTCAGCTTGTGACTAGGGGGTAGGAAGCAGAGAGAGGCGAGGTCTGCAGAACTGGAGATCTCCGAGCCAGTGATGCCACCGCAGTACCGATTCGGGAGGAAAAAGGAGGGCAAGCTGAGCCGAGGGTGGGCAGCTACGGTCGCTTCTGCAGTGCCGGCGAGACAGAGGAAGGCAGATCCTGCACATGCCCAACGCAGACACCTCTAGAGGCCCCTGGAAGGCCAGGCGTGATGCGAGCTGGGGGAGGCGAGCGCGGACCAGAACGCCGCATTTGCGGCCAAGTAACGCAGGGCTCGGGGAGCCGCGCCTGAAGAGGCTTCCGAGGGGCCGGTTCCCCCGCGGCCTGCCCCCGAGAGCGAGGCGGAACTGCGACGGCGGACGGGCGGCACGGCGCCGCCAAGGTGACGGCGAACAAAAGCAGCCGTCACCCCCACACTCCCCGCGCCCCTCCGGCCTGGGAGCCGAGCCCGGCCGGGAGCCAGCCGCCGAGGCGGGCAGGGCAGTCAGCGAAGGGCAAAAGCCAGGCCCCGGGGCGTTGCCTGCCGGCGCTCGCCGCTCCCCTCAGCGCCGCGACCGTTAAACTGTCCTTCCCTCCCCCCACTTCCTCCCGCAATTGGCGGGGCCTAGCCCCGATTCCACATCGCTCACCTAAGGGAACGAGAAACGCCTCGGTGCGCGGGGCCGTGCACCTGTGTGTCCCCCCGGGGCCTGCTCGGTGTCGGGCGCGGTGACCCTGTCCCTCAGCTCGTCCCGCGGCGGCAGGACGGGGCGAGCGGGGCGCGGCGGTGTCACGGCCGGGCGGGGGAGGGGAGGCCGGGGGGACCGCGCGCGCGTGCCTGTGCGTGCGTGCGCGCGCCTGCGTCGAAGCGGAAGGGCGGGGCGGGGCTCCTCGGGGCTCTCTCCTCCAATCCCCGCCGCCCTGGCGCGGTGACGCGCGCGGCAGCGCTCCGTGCCCGGTGTCGTGCGGCGTGTCGCGGAGGACGGCAGTGACGGGAGCGGCACGGAGCGGAGGATACCGGTTGTGTTGTCGTGCACCTGGGGGCACAGAGCTCCCGCGGTCTTTGTTGTCCTCCTCCTCCTCCTCCTCCTCCTCCTGCTGCTGCTGCTGCTGCGCGAAGAACTGTTGTGTGGCCGGCTGTCCTCGGACAAGAGCGGGGCAGGGCGCGGGGGGCCTTGGAGAGGGGTTGTCAGCGAGCTCGGTGGGGGCGTTACTGGGATGCTGGCTCCTTCCGCTGCCGCAGCGCGGCTTCTGCTCGCTCGGGATGGTGTCTTGCTTCGGCGTGTTCTCCAGCCACCTAAAAAAAGCAAGGATGGTCGGTGTTGGTGTAAGCGGGTGTCTTAGTGTGGAGTTTCCCTCACGTGTAGCTCGAAGCTTCAGAGCTCCTCATTGAACCAGAGCAGCCTTTGGAGTTATGGTGAGGCCTGAACTAATCGATAGTTGTTGGTCAAAAATCAAACAATCCCTCTCCATAGTGGCAGGAGCTGGACTTTGGAGTGTATCATGTTTCCAAACTCCCTGTTTGAGCACGCACTGGCATCCCCACCTCAGATGTCTTTAGCAGTTGTGCTGCCTCAAATGTTTTTCTCAGAAGCAAATCACTTTCTGAGGCTGAGGCTGTACAGGTCAGGACGGATATACAAAGTACTTTGGAGTAAAGAACTCTGGAAAACAACTTGGTTTTCCTCCTCGTGTCTCACTTGAGCGTTGACGATGAGTTCTGCTATGTGTCTGTACTTGCCCAGCAAAGCAAGTGCCTTCAGCGCTCCCTGCTGGGAAGGGGAAGCCTTCCTTAACCCTTACGGTGTCCAAGGCTTGTTGGATTAGGAGATCTTTTCATCAACGAAAAACCCGTGTCTCTTTTACTGGGCCACTCCAAGTTCTGCGCTGTGGGGTAGTTGACAAAAAGTCAGCATTAGGTGTGTGTGCTGCAGCTGAGGCTGGCTTGTCCCTGCTGGCGCTCACCGAGAGGGACTTGGCTGTGGTTGCATCTAGTTATTTGGCCAGTGAACCTCAATGAAGGCTGCCAGTGAGGTAGGAACCCTTCTGGGCTGTGTGGTAGGTGGTTTCTATGTGGGGAAAACCAGGGTCAGGGGAGTGGGAGAATCCCAGCCGGCTCCTGATGGCACTCACTATGTGCTTTGTGGATGGGGGTTCAAACTCTGGGTCTTCTGGCCAGTTATGGGAGGTCATGCCAGGGAGAAGGCAGCTGTCTAGCAAAGGTGCGTCCCTCAAAGGGGGAAAGCAAGGCAGCAGAGAGCTGAGTTTGCAGGGGTTGAGGTATTGCAGAGAGGAGATGGGATAGCTCTGCATCTTCATGTAATTAGGTTGAAAGGTTTGCTGCAGCTGCTGAAGGATGAAGTGCTCAGGGCTGTGTTGTTGATGTGACAAGAAATCCAGTTAGAAATGAACAATGGTCCGACAAAAGCCTGTTCTGCAATGACAGCTGTGATTGCTCATCTTTTTAGAGATTTTTTTTATGTCTGTTGTTATATGGGAGAGGAAACGAATAGCTTTTGAACATGGAAAGAGAAAATTATTACTTTTCAATTATATATTTTAATTTAAAGTATTGATTTCATTGTTTAGTTAATAGGGAAAATAAAATTCCCAAAGCTCCTAATTTAAATCACAGTGTGAGAAGGGTTTTCTCCCTGGAATGGAACAAACTGGTTTTTGTCCTGAGTCAGGTGAGTGATTTTCTGTCACAATTTCTGGCTTAATTTGCTATTGTTGCTATGAAATTGGCTGCAATTTGATATGTACGGAAAGAGAGAAAAAAAAAAGAAAGGAACATAAGAAAACTGTGCCAAGCTGAAAATCCTGTGTGTCTCCGTGGGGAGGGCTGGGCCAGTTGGAGTGCTGGTTCGTGGCTGTGGTTCCTCAGCAGGAGCAGTGAGTGCTGCAGCAGTTCAGCCTCTGAAAAAAACCCGTATCTGCTTAGTGCTCTGCTCTAGGGCTGTGTCTGATTTCCAAGCCTTAGGGTTTGTCTTGCGGTCGTTCTGGACAGACGGCCCCTGAAATGCCGGGGGTAGGTGGGTTACAGGGGCAGTTTTGAGGCAGCCCCCGCGGATCTGTTGCTTGGTCTGAGAGAAATACAGAGCCCTGTGCGAGATGCCCTGGTGCCCACACTATCGCTTATTTTTCCCCCTTCTGAGAAAGCAAGCAGTGACGGCAGAGCGCGCTGTCAGCGGGGGTGACTGGGGGAGTGACGGCTGAGCTGCCTCCTAGTAAAGGTAGTAATTACAGGGGGGGTCGGGCCGCAGCGGCTGCCCGCACCGACCCCGCCGTGGCGCGGCGACAGGCCCTCCGGTGCACGGTGCCAGCGGCCGCCCCGCCCGCCTGCACGCCCGCCCGCCCGCCACGTCGCCGCCACGTCTCGGCGCAGGCGCGGTGGCTGCTTCCGTCGCGGGGGCGGCGGCGGATTGTGCGGGAGCGGAGGGCCTGGGGCAAGGGGGGGAGCGGGCCGGGCTCCGGGGACCGAGCCGAGCCGCCATGAGCTTCTTGTGGGGAGTCATGGGCGGCCCCAGCGCCGGGCCGCAGCCCTCCGGTGCCGAGACGGTGAGCGGGGCGCGCGCGGCCCGACGGGGCCTGGCCGGGCGGGCGGGAGGGAGGATCACGGTGGCGCCGGGAGCCGGCGGCCGCGGGGTTCCTCCCGGCTGCTTTTGGCGGAGGTTTGGGACGGGGCCGTGGCCGCTGCCGGCAGGGGAGCGGGAGTCGTGGGTCCCTGTGAGACTCGGCAGCTCTCCTGGGCGGTGACGAGCCGGGCTGTGGTAGTGAGACCTCGTCTGTGTTCACCTGCGCCCGGTGCGTTTCCAGATCCAGAAGCTGTGTGACCGTGTAGCTTCTTCCACGTTACTGGATGACCGAAGGGATGCCGTCCGTGCGCTTAAATCTTTATCCAAGGTAAGCGCCCAGCGTCCTGAAGAGCCAGGGGCGTTTGTGGTAGTGTTGTGATGAGTTTTTTCAAAGCCACTTTTGGGCTTTAGGCTAGACCACTAACTACTCAGTTTTTCTCCAAACAGAAGTACCGGCTGGAAGTGGGCACACAGGCGATGGAACATCTCATCCACGTTCTCCAGACAGACCGGTAAGCATGTCACTGGCTTTGGTGGCAGCACCCCCCAGCCCAGAACCCACAAATACAGCTTTTCCTGGCTGTACTAATGAAGCTGGGGTTCCAACAACTCATCCGTCTGGGAGGCTTCTTTTATGATGGTAATTAGAGCCTATTTTGAGCTGAAACAACTGAATTCCAGGAACTCAGATGAGGGACTGAAAGACCAGTTCCAGAGTAAAGGTGATACCTTTAGTGTATCTCACTGTTCCTTAGTGGTCTTTTTCCACTGCTGTAAAAAAGGTAACTCAGAATGACAATGTTCATTAAACACAGGATTTAACATAACGTGAATCAGCCTGCTACTGGGCACAAGGTGAACTAGCCAGGATTAAGAGCAGAAGAGTGAAGGCAGCAAATGTGTGTTTTCTCAAGCATGTGTCATCCAGTGAACTGGTAGAATAGTCTTGTCATAGGGAGTAATGCAGGCATTTAATTTGAAGTACTCAAGTAAATACAGAAGCTGGTTGCTGGTAAACCAGATGACGCTAGTTTAAATCCATGTGGACCACAGTGTAGTTTTATGTAATCCAGTGTCTGAAAAAAACCCAACTTTGCTATCCATCTTTTTCAGCAATTGACTGCATTGGTGTACTTGTTGGTAACCATATGTTGTAACTTGGAACTTGTTTGTGGTGATTGAAGGTTCAAATAGCACGTGTTCCTGGTGTTTTGGTAGGTGAGTGTTGTGTGAAGGTCTTTTAGCCTGCATTTGAACATGAAGGTGGTGAATACATACATAGAAGGCCAGTCATAAGGGCATATGTGGCATAGTTACATGTGTGCACATGGGAAGTTAGGAGGGTGTCTCCTAGTGCTAAGACAAAGGAGAATTGGGAAAGCAGCAGTTCAGTATCTGGAAGGAGGCATCTTGCTTTGCTTAAGGTATATATGTGAAGAAGTTCTGCTGTGCTCAGCCAAAGGCTGCTGGTGGTGGCCTTCCTTGCCTGGCCAGTTATGCTGGATGTGAGTAGGTGTAGGTCTGGTGTCTAGGTGAGTTCTGTCATTTCCTTTCCATTGGTCGGGCAGTTAAAAATGAATGTCTGGCTTGTAGGATGCAGATGGTGAAAAGGAAAGTTACATGTCTGGTCAGTTTAGCTATGTGTTACAGGTGGTGTGAGTGCACTGTTTGGTGTCAGTGGTTGTAGAGGTAAGGCTTTGAGGACTTAGTTCCAGGAATACAAACCACAACCAGCTCATCAGAATAAGTGGTTGGTAAATGAGTGGCAGGCTCAGCTGAGGGGCTTGCTGAACTGTGAGGATGGAGGGCTGACAGAGGAGAGTCCCTGCTGTTCCATGTGTGCCCATTGGTGTGATCTTTGCACCTTTCAGTATCTACCTGGGGTGCCCTGAAGTTTTCTGTAGAAGTGGCAGATGCTCATTTCCTCCTCCTGTCCTCCTCTGTTTTCTTTTTGCATTGCAGCTGCTTAAGATTAGGTCTAAGAAGCAGCAGTGCAACCAGAGAAAACAGAAGTCAATCACAGACTCAAGTTGTTTTCTCACATGTTACTGCATTCATGTGAGTGACTCACGTGTGCTAGTTCTGTACACTGATTGTTGCTGTAAGTTTTAAGATTAGGAAGGTCTAATTTGATTAGACATGTGAAGGGACCAGGAAAATGGAATGCTGAAGTTCAGATAGTGACTCCTGTTTTCCTCTGCAGCTTAGCTTTAGGGATGTGAGAAGTGTGTATTTTCAGTGGTGTTAGGTTAGCCTGAGGACATGTGACTGAGCGCCCGAGGTGACTCTTTGGCCATGAAGCTTCTGATGGTTGTTATCTTATGGTGGTTGAGATGTTATGCACCTGTCTGCCTGTTGTTTGGGATGTCTGCCTATAGTTGCTGTGTCTTGTGTGCACCAGAATGTGAACCTCATCCACTGGGATTCCCTTCTTAGTTCCTGGTTGAATAGAAGCAAAGCTTGGTTGGGCTATATCAGGTGAGCCATTATCTGGTCTCCAGCCTTTTTTGCAGGTGTTTGGTTGGAAAGAATTATGGGGAGGAGCCAGAATGGGTCTCTGAATTCCTCGGTTCTGAGCGCGTGTGTGGAAAGGAGAGCTGGTGTACAAAGTCGTGTAACGTGAGAATAGAACAAGTGCTTTCCTGTTATGTAGTTACCCCAGATTAATGGAATAGTTCGAGATGAACAACTGCCTGATCTTCAGCAGCATTTGTCTTGCTGGAATATGTGTTAGTAATATGCAAAATAGAAGCAACTTTGGTGGTAAGAGTTGATTATCACCTAATGTAAAGCAGCTCATTGTGAAAGCAGTGTCTAATCAAAAAGCCATTTGGTTTTTAAGACTTTCTGAGTCAAGTAGGATAGCACAGCTCTTTTCTGAGAATTATGTAAACTTTTATTTTGTAGTCCTTGAGTAAAAAAGCTGTCTGAGAAGGCTTGGCTTTGCTAAAATGGTGAGCGCTGCTTGTAGCCTGTTCTTATTTCTGTCTCAGATCTTAAACTGTTGCTTTGAATTGTTTATCATGGAACAGAAATACACCACTTCTAAATGAACATGTCATTCCACTTGTTTACACACAGTTTACGTGTACATTGTCTTAAGCTCCCTTTCCTGCCTGAATGCTTAGAACTTGTTCTGTAGAAGGCAGACTTCTTGCACTAGTTTTTCAGCGATGAGCATCAACTGTCCTGGAGCCAGACAAAGCTCCTAAGTCGGTCTTTAAATGCTCCAGACTCTTATACACACCAGTGTTCATAGGCTATATGTTTATTTTGTAATATGAAGTATGAACTGTGATCTGCATGAGGACTTTTCCTGACTTGCTGCCTAGATGTTGCCACATCCCACCAGGGATTATTTGGGCAGTGGCTTCAGAAAAGGCCAGTACCACTTAACTGTTGGCGTGAGAGAGGTACCGGAGTGGGAAGCCTGCTTGATCTTTAACTGTTTTTACGGATGGAACAAGGTTTTTGCATTTCACTATGGCAGTTCTAATAGTTTGAAACCTGACGTGAACCTGAGAGAATTGTTTTTGTAAGGCACAAACATCATTTATTTTTGTGCTATGAGTTCCAAATTTTTGTGTTGTAATATGCTTCTCATTGCAGCTTGTGTAAGAGGTAATGCAAATGTCACTACCCCTTTCATAGCTGTAACATGACTTGAGTTTTTAGGGGAAATAAAATGCCCTCCTCTCTAGGCATGCTGTGATTGATGACATGATAAAAACACTCTGCTGTCCTACGTGTGTCTTTCCAGTGTAGATGATGCTTGTCTCTACTGGGACAGTGAAATGCCATAGTGTTAGGAGAATAGGTAAAAGCATCTTGGAAGCATCCTACCTGGGCAGGGCATTACATGGTGCCTTTGCTTCCCTAGGTCTCTTCTACTGTGTGTGAGCTCAGGGAGTGTGGCACTAATGCTTTGGCCAAATGCCACAGAAAAGCACCAGGACACAAGATGCCTGAAGTGGTTGCTGCTGGATTGTTGTGTTGGATAAAGGCTGTATCATTTATGGATGTGTGAGAGGCTGGAAGTGTATTTCTTGACTGCTTTTCACCACAGAGCCAAAGCTGCACAGCTTCAGTCTGAACAGAATATTCACTAAAAATGTTGTATGTGGTGAACAGCAGATGGTAGCAAGGCAGTGAACAGCAAAGATGCTGATGTCCTCCTTCTATGATGTGCTTCTCTTGTGACAAGAGAAACAAGGCCTGCTTTTACCACGTGTGTGTAAAATTTTCTTACCCTTTTGTAGCTGCCGTGATGTCCCTAAAAAGGGAAAAAGAAAGCAAGGCTGAAGCTTGCATTTTAAGTCTCCAGAAAGTAATTTCTATGTGTTTTTCAGATGTGAAATTCTTTCACTGACATGAAAAGGAAATCACAGGCCTTGTGGTATTGTGTTGAAGAGCTAATATGTCAATAGGGGGAAAACATAAGCAGGCTGGAAGTCCAAGCATACCTTCTGGATGTGACAGTGTTCATGGAGTAAAAGCTTGCTTTACTTGATTTGGCTAACAGTTTGGCAGAGAAGAGCTAAGGAAGGGGAAACCCCTTTTGTTTCCATTAAAGCCCACCTTAAAAGCAGGTGGTATGAGCTGAGTGACACACTGAGGAAAAATGCCGGTGTCCTGGGAGAACATCAGCAAGACAAGGATTCAGTTCAAAACCCAAGGTCAAAGAGCAAACTAGACTGATGTCTGATTTCTAGCTTTTGATTTAGTGTCGCTCATAGAAAGGGAGGTTAGATGCCACTTTGACAGCTTGCTAAAGCCCTTCCTTTAGTGGCACAAGAAGTGCAGGTATCAGTTGCTCCACCATGTCTTCTCACAGCTGGTGGATCACCTTGAAGCATTTCCAGTTTTCTTGGTTGCAACAACTACTCTAGGTCTGTCATCTGTAATGGTCTAGCAGAGATACTTGGCCTCAATTAAGGCTTGGTTTTAACCTTGCTGGTTAGGTTGGTTTGTAAGCCTTTAGTCTGAACCTGCCTAGGAGCTTCTTACCATGCAAGCTGATCTTTGGCCCTTGCTTTGTGTACCTTAGAGGTCAGTGAAAGTAAACACTTAAAAGTTTGACTGAGGTCTTGTTCTGACAATATGCTCTTCTGATGCTTGGGCAAGACATATAAAGAGCTGTGAGGAGAGTTCTGCACTCTGAGATGCCTTTGTGATGTTAGGTTTTATTCTCCTTTCATTTTTTGGCCAGCTCTGCTTTCACACTTTTCTGGTTGATGAGCAATAAAGCAAGGAATGGAAACAGTTACATCCCCCTTCAACTCTTGAACTGCATTGTAACATAGGGTTTACAGATTGCTTGTTCTTCATAGTGCAGAAGAAACAGGTCTGTCTTAAAACAGGGCTTATTAAGAGAAGAGTCTTGGTGTAAGCAAGTATACTAATGCTTTAGGGTTAGACTGGCTGCCCAGCAGCTTCCTCAGGGTGTCTGAAGTTCAAAACCCCGTAATAACTGGATGTAGTTTGAGTTGATGACACAGAGGCTGGCCTGTTTGGGAGAATCCCAAACGTACTGCAGTCGTGTGGAGCAGAAGCTTTCAGCCCCTGGTTTCCCACTGATGGGGTGGCAGGGAGGGTCCTTCCTGGGTTGGTGCTGAAGCTCGTCTGCTGCTCCCTTGGGTGTCTTCATGGGATGTGGTCCGAATCCCTCCCAGACATTTCTGCTGGTATACTTGAGGAGCAGGTTGGAAGGAATGACTCAGGAAATGGGAGACATGCTGACAGCAAAGCTTTCTGCAGTCACCTTAAGTCACCAGACTTTCTGGATGTGGCCACCTGAGGGAATGGAACTGGGAAAGGGAGTTTGACTCCATTCAGGGACCAGACAGCTTATGGTTACATGGTATTATGAAATGTCTGTCAACATCAGTCCTTCTCGGTCTCATGCTGCCAAGGGAACTACCTGTGTTGTAAGTGTAGTTGGAAATAAGTCATTAAAGAAAAGTGGTTCTTTTATTTGCAGTTCAGATTCTGAAATAATTGGCTATGCCTTGGACACTCTCTACAATGTAATATCGAATGACCTAGAAGAGGAGGAGCAAGGTAAGTACTTGGTAGCAATAGCTGTATTAACTGTGGAGGTGCTTCCCTTGGTGGTTTTGTTCAAATCATAAAGTGTTATGCCCTGGATTTACTAATGCTGAGACTTGCTTTGTTATTGTGTAGCTGTTAAGACAGTGCTAAAAATCATGTTGTACACAACTTGCTTTAAAGTAGTGTTGGATCTCTTGCTTAGATCTCTTGCTTATTAATATAAAATCTATGTTCTATGAAGAGCAGCTAGGTTGGAACAGAATAATGAATTGTTTTCTCTAGTTTGTAAATAAAGAATAAATCAATTCTTTGTATAGGGAAAGGGCAGTTCTGACTTACTGTCAGATGGGACACTACTGTGTGGTACTGAGAGAGATCTCAGGAGCCTATGATAAGGTGGCTGTGTATAAGGGTGAAAACCTTCTTTTCCAGCCCCACTGTGGCATATTAGAAAGAGACTATGCCTGTTCCCAGTACAGTTAAATGTAGAACAGTATACAGCTAGCCTAGGAAATTGTTTCTAAGCCAAATGGCTTAGACCTGCTTTCCAAGTTTTTAAGAGGAAAACAACAACAAATAAAAAGGCTTGTTCCATTCTGCTTTTGGGTAGATGAACATGAAAATCCACATTATTAGTAGTCTCTTAGAATGAGCAAAGGATTGACAAACTTGAGTTATATGTGTGAGATCACCAGTGTTGAAAGAGTTATGGGGTGGTTTAGTTTGGCTACCTTCATAAGAACTACCAGAAGGAGTAATTGCTGCTGTACAAGGCTAGGGTGGCCACTTTGAAAATCTGAGCTTATGCTGCTGTTGGTTGTGCTGTTTGGAAAGCTATTCAACTTGTAAACCTTTCTCTTGTTTCTTTTTCTTTTATCTGCATTGACAGATGATTCTGAAGGTAAAAGAACCTTTGCTTATATAAATATGGCACTTTTAGACACGGTTGCTGCTCACACCTGTAACACTGTTGTTTAAAAAGGACACTGTAAGGACTTCTGTTAGAACTTGGTGAAAACGTCTGCGTGCCCTTTAGAGCTGAAGTGTCTACCCAATTTTATTTCTTGGGTGATTTGGGCATGTTGGAATGCCAGCTGATCTCCAGAGATTGTGATACTCATAAATTCCTGCTTAGGATGTCATGAAAGCATGCAGCTTCACAGCTGGTAAGATTTTAGTGGGCAAAAGTTTCGTGACTAGAGCTTCTGTTTTCAAGAGGCCCTGAAGTTGGACACATAGACATGAGCTGCATATCACATCCTTCACAGTGTCTCTTTTAAGCAGTGCATGTTAAAATACAGTGTTCCCTTCTACCGCAAGTTCCCACTAACACTGTGTATGTTCTCCTTTTGTAAACTGGTTTTATCACAAAGCATGTAATCTGTTAATTTTAAGATTGAATTCCAGTTTGCAGTGCTGCTTCTTAGTGAATCATTAAGAGCTAATCTTACTAGATGGAAGTTGTTCTCTTTATTGGAGCCTTGTCAATGTGTAAATGAAAAGAGTAATTATGGGGAAAAATCTAGTTGCAAGATCCGTGGTGTGTCCACATAAATAGAAGATGCAGTTTGCCAGTTTCTTTCTGCTTGGCTCGTCTCTTTTTAAATGAAGAAATCAGTACAAGAAATACTGATGAAAATAAAGCTAGAATTGAGAGGAAAGTAAAAAGACAACTTTAATTTGGTTCTTTTCTAGGTTAATCCTAAATATCCTGACCTAAAGTCGTGCTTTTGGCATAAATAGAAACTACAGCAAACTAGTAAGAGGCTGAGTTGTGTGTACTGCTCAGGCTTTGCCTTAACAACTGAAACTTGGGCAAGGACAAGAGTTGGGATTAGGTGGAATCCATAATTCAAACACTTGCACTTTGTAGCTGAGTTAGAGGACTTGAGTAAGATCCTGGGTAAAGGACAAGATATTCAGTCACAGCTCACAGGGAAATTCTAAGTGAAATATTTTGACTTGAGCATCTATTTAAAAGAAGAAAAAGTGAAGGTCTATAGGCTTTCCTTGATTTGCAGCAATCTGCAGTGCCTGTAGTCTGGGTATGATTCTCAGCTGAGTTTCCCCTTAGTCTATA